>JAUMTR010000016.1:2612157-2729211 GCA_032270685.1 Microctenopoma stevenorrisi
TGAATCTAAAATATATGACAGTCTAATGTTTATCAGTAAATTACAGAAAATAATGAACTTTATCACAATATGCTAATATTTTGAGAAGGACCTGTATATCCTGGAGATGTCAGTGCAAGTGAAGAAGTGAGAAAAAACAACTTACACCTGTTAGAGAACAAGCCAAAGCCTTAAGGTTGCCAAACCAATAGCTGAGAACATTCTTAAATAGATAAGAAGTAATAGTGTAAGACCTCAGAAGATAAATAATACAGTGGGGTGCATAAGTTTGGGACACCTTGTTAATCTTCATGATTTTCCTGTATAAATCGTTGGTTGTTACGATAAAAATTTCTATTAAATATATCATATAGGAGACACACAGTGATATTTGAAAAGTAAAAAGAAGTTTATAGGATTTACAGAAAGTGTGCAATAATTGTTTAATCAAAATTAGGCAAGTGCATAAGTTTAGGCACCACAAAAAACAAATGAACTCAATATTTAGTAGATCCTCCTTTTGCAGAAATGACAGCCTCTAAACGCTTCCTATAGCTTCCAATGACAGTCTGGATTCTGGTTCAGGTGTTTTGGACCATTCCTCTTTACAAAATATCTCTAGTTGTTTGAGTTAAATCCATGCGTCCCTCAAATTTGACAAGATTCCCAGTTCATGCACTGGCCACACAGCCCCACAGCATGATGGAACCACCACCATATTTACTGTAGGTAGCAGGTGTTTTTCTTGGAAGGCTGTGTTCTTTTTCCTCCATGCTTAACGCCCCTTGTTTTGCCCAAATAACTCAATTTTAGTTTCATCAGTCCACAGCACTTTATTCCAAATTGAAGCTGGTTTGTCCAAATGTGCTTTAGCACCTCAAGCGGCTCTGTTTGTGCTGTGGGTGGAGAAAAGGCTTCCTCTGCATCACTCTCTCATACGGCATCTCCTTGTGTAAAGTGCACGAATAGTTTAATGATGCATAGTGACTCCGTCTGCAGCAAGATGATGTTGTAGGTCTTTGGTGCTGGTCTGTGTGTTGACTCTGACTGTTCTCACCAGTTGTCACTTCTGTTTATCTGAGATTATTCTTGGTCTGCCACTTTGAGCCTTAACTTGAATTCTGCCTGTGGTCTTCAATTTCCTCAACATGTTCCTAACTGTGGAAACAGACAGCTGAAATCTCTGAGACAGCTTTCTGTATCCTTCCCCTAAACCACGATGGTGAACAGGCTTTGTTTTTAAGTCATTTGAGAGTTGTTTTAAGACCCCTATGCTAATCTTTAGAGAATATTCAAAGAGAAGGGAAACTTACAAATACACAACCTTAAATACTTTTTCTCCTAATTGGATTCACCTGTGTATAAAGGTCAGGGGTCACTGAGCTTAGCAGGCCAATTTGAGTTTTAATAATAAGTTTTATTGAAAATGACAACGGTACCCAAACTTATGCACCTGCCTAATTTTGTTTAAAAAATTATTGCACACTTTCTGTAAATCCTATAAACGTCGTTTCACTTGTCAAATATCACTGTGTGTGTTTCCTATATGATATATTTAATTAAATGTTTTTATTGTAACAACCAACGATTTATACAGGAAAATCATGTAGATTAACAAGGTTGCCCGAACTTAAGCCCATCCCGACTCACCAGGTTGAGAACGGCTGATAAAATCAAGATTCACTTGTGGACTATATCAAGTATGAGGTGTACTGAAGAAACAGTGACAGTCAAGCTTCGCCTAAAAACAACTATAATTACCAAATGGTAAAAGTTAAGCTGAACAACACGATATGATAAGATCTTCATATTGTATTTTTAAATTTCAAATCCATTGTGGCAGCGTATAATGGAAATCATAAAAACTCAGGGGCTTAGTCAAGTAGGAGACGGAGTCTTTCAACTTATTAGCTTATTAGGCAGTCCAGAACAGTGTTATGCTACGAACTGTGAATCTGTCCTTTTTCTTCCTTTTCCCAGTGAACAATCACAGTCCTGCCTGTCATCAGTAAACTCTGCACTGCTGACACTGCATCTTCTAACCCAACGCTTTCTGTCTTCATTTTTGGACATCTCGTTAGGAGAAGGACATTATGTGGAATCTGGCCCATCTCTTGTTTGTCATTGGTTTCAATCTACAGGTATTTGTACAACACTGGACTATCTTCAGAAACAGAACAGTATAGTTTTAAAAGTACCTGATCAGTTTCATTATCACTATACCAAAGCTCACTAAACTATGTGTCGTATAATGTTTAAACTGTGCTGTGTAATATATTTAATGCTAACCTGGTCTAATCATGGACCATCTAAGATTTATTTGATCAACTCTCAGCAAAACAAAACAACTCATCCTTTAACCGAGTCTAGTTCTTTTTCAACCTACAGACATGTAACATTTTACCCACAGGTATCGACATGCAACCCACCATGCAATTTCTATGGACTTATAGCTTCATGCTCCTCAATGAACCTCCACTGGGTCCCAGGTCTGCCTCCCAACATAACCCACCTATTCCTGTATTTTAACTACATCAGCGAGATCAACAGCACCTCACTCAGAGACTATGACCAGCTTCTAGACATAGATCTTGGATGGCAGTATGTTCCGCTCATCATAAGGAACAATGCTTTTCTCAGGCAGAGAAAACTCAAACGGTTGGTTCTTGGCCAAAACGCCGGTCTACAACTTGAACCAAGGGCATTTGCAGGACTATTCAATTTACAATGGCTCTTTTTGGATAGTTCTAATTTGACAGACAGCATATTGTCAGACGGCTATATGGAGCCACTGTTGTCCTTAGAGTTGCTTGATCTCTCCTTTAACAAAATAGTGAGACTACGACCTGCACATTTCTTTTCACAGCTCAGAAGGTTTAATGTATTAAAACTCAAATTAAATAAGATAAAAATATTATGCGAAGAAGATCTCGTTGGATTCAAGGGGAAACACTTTGCACTTCTGGACTTAGACTCCAACACGCTAGGACAAATGTTTGATGAAGATTTTGACGAGGAAAGTTGTAGGAACCCTTTCCATGGGATAGCTTTTGATGTTCTCAATATAAGCAGCAATGCATTCAGCACAATAACACTGGAACAGTTTCTAAAAAATATCAAGGGGACACAGATTTCCCACCTAAAAGTCTCTCGGTTTTTTGGTAAAGGCTTTTCACACGACAACTTCCCTGATCCAGATGAAAACACATTCAAAGGCCTCGTGAACAGTTCAGTTACAAACTTGGATCTGTCTGGCAACAGAATATTTGCTTTGCAGAGGAACGTGTTTAGTTCCCTAAAGGCTGCAATGATCATCGACGTTTCGAGGAACAAAGTCAATCAGATTGACAGCAATGCCTTTAGTGGTCTTCAAGGAAATTTGCGAATGCTCAACTTGTCTTTTAACCTTTTGGGAGAAGTACGTAATCACATGTTCAGCAGTCTGACAGATCTTAGGGTGCTGGATTTGTCTCATAACCACATTGGTGTATTGGAATACCAAGCTTTCAGTGGACTACCTAACTTACGAGGGTTATTTCTGACGGGAAACTCACTGCGAAAGCTGGACTCTCCTGCGCCATTACCAAAGTTAGATTTTCTGCTCCTGGGTGACAATAAGTTGGAATGGATAACTGGTGTGGAATTTGCAATTAGCAGCCATTATGTGGATATTTCAAACAACAGATTAAGAAACTTGGATAATGTGTATGAAATAGTGACTAAATTTGAGAGCCTGCAGATTTTCTACTTTGGTGGGAACTTCATAAAGTGGTGCATCCTCAGCCCGGTAACTTATAATAATAGTTTACAAGTGCTGGACCTTCACGACAGTTCCTTACAGGCACTTTGGGCACAAGGCAAATGTCACGACTTGTTTGATCATTTCGGGAGTCTGGAAGGTCTAAATATAAGTTACAACTCAATCGCGACTCTTCCACACAGCATCTTCAGAGGCCTCCGCTCGATTAGAGAGATAGACCTCTCATTTAATGACTTGACATATCTGCAGCCAGATGTCTTTCCAGACAGCCTGAAAATACTCCACATCTCAAACAACTTCTTAGCCTCCCCAGATCCCCAGAGCTTTTCATCTCTTGTTGCTCTTGACCTTGCAGAAAATCGCTTTTACTGCGATTGCAATCTGGAGACGTTCTTAAACTGGCAAATTGTGACTGATGTAATGTGGCTGAGTCCAGTCAACGAGCTCAGTTGTGCATTTCCACCAGACCTCTACAACCGTCCTCTGAGTTATTACCGCAGTATCACGAAACCGTGTGTAGATGAGGAAATGGCTGCCCAACATCTTGCGTTTGCTCTTTTCGTCTTCTCTGCCGTCCTCATCATCACTTTCATCCTCAGCGGGGTTGCTTACACCCGTTTCCGAGGGCGCATATTTGTCGTTTACAAAAGGATCATTGGCAGAGTTCTCGAAGGCCCAAAACCTTCGTCTTCCATGAAAGAGGGGAAGTATGATGCTTTCTTCTGCTTCAACAACAACGACTACAGATGGGTGGAGGCTGCTTTGCTGAAAAAGCTTGATAACCAGTTTTCAGAGAAGAACATCCTGCGCTGTTGTTTTGAGTCCAGAGATTTCCTTCCAGGTGAGGATCACCTTTCAAACATCAGAGATGCTATCTGGAGCAGCAGGAAGACTGTGTGCATCGTCTCCAAGGAGTTTCTCAAAGGTACAGGTCCCGCACTACTGTTGCACCAACATTTGGGGAAAATAAACACATTTGTAGGAAGAGTGAAATATGTCACAAAAACTAGCCAGCTTTCCTGGTGCTGTCCAAAAATGACTTCGGGTTTTTTAAAGTTTACTATTAATATAATTATTAGTTGATATAAATCTTCATTTTATAAATACATCAACAACCGTAGCAGCACTGTGACCATGGTAATGGTCCTTACCTTTCTGTTTAGTTTTGTTTATTTGTCTGATTATTCAGCTACAAATTTAAGTACTGTACAACAGATCTAATGATCAAAACACAAGTAGAACTAACAAGGATGCTCCTCTCTCTCTAGATGGCTGGTGCTTGGAGGCATTCGCCTTGGCCCAGGGCCGGATGCTGGAGGAGCTGAGGAATGTCTTGGTTATGATGGTGGTAGGGAAGGTGTGTATTGGTTTATTTTCTAACATTACACTTATTCTGTGTGTAATGCAGAAGCTCAAAGTCTCAGTATGTAGTTTCTGTGTGTACACAGAACATATTGTCTTAAATCTACACTCACTGGTAACTTTGTGATTACCTTTTCACTACTTTATAACATGTTTTGGTGAAAAGTTGTCTGCAGTAAAACACAAGTTGCAACAAAGATCAGCAGAATTTTATGCTTTTCAGTATTGATCAGTATCATCTTTTAACCAGCAGATGTCAGGCTTTACATAAAAATCAGGCAACTGTTTTACATTGGTAGAAAACTGCTGCTGTGCAGTTTGTACTGAAGTAGAAAAATATCAGTTCTACAACTTAATTCTGAGTAAATCACCACTATGTATGAAATGCATCCTAAGGTGGCTCACTACCAGCTGATGAAGCACAACGCAGTCAGAGCTTTCGTCCAGAAAAGGCAGTACCTCATCTGGCCAGACGACCCTCAGGACCTAGACTGGTTTTATGATCAACTTATATATGAGATAATTAAAGACACCAAGGTGAAAAAGTTCACAGAGGACAAACCCAAGCCAGTGAAATCTGAGAAAACTCAGCATGAAGACAGGATCGAACTAGAGAAAATCCCAGTGGCTGTCATGTGAATGACTCAGTACCATGTTCAGTACATACAAGTGAATGTCACAGAGTTTTGGGGATTCCTACCAGTAACCATCAGATTAAGGACATCAGCACAGGTATGTTAGTAGCGTTGTGTGGCAGCTGCTTGATGTTATCATACCCATAAGGTATTTTATTACGTTTTACTGTCTGATGAACATACATTATGAGTGTATGATATATAAGGTGTTTCAGGTCATCAAACGCAATCTGAGAGAGTTTTATACATCAGCGTTTATAACTGTATAGCTAATTCACACCTGGACTTTTCCTCCAGAGGTCGACTGACTCTTTTGCATAAACTCAAACTGATGACCTGATGTCTTCCTCCTGAGGTTGTTCTTTCTCAGCACTGCTCATATTATCATGCATTTCATATGTTTTTGACTGTCTTTAAATGTATTTCTCATTAAATTAAAACAAAGTCTCACCTTTTACTGTGTTGTGTTTCTGTTTTCAGTGTGGTTTAAATAAATAACTACAATTTATGGTGTGTGATCACAAGATTGAATGATATAGGAGCCCTTAGGAATTCTATCCACTATTTTCACCACTAGATGGCGTGTGTTGGCTGGTCTTGTACTGCCTGTGTGGAGCGATGAGTGAGAACCCACAGTGATAATTAGTGAGATTAAGTTTAGTGATCACCAGATGTAGAATTGCACTCAGCATGTCACATACATTTCGTCTCGGCAGCAACCGCAAATCATATCGACTCCCTGGGACTGTGAGGCAAGAGTGAGCATGAGGACGGTTGATTTCCTTTCATTGGGGATGTGTGTCTGAAAACAGGAAGCTACTGGGCAGAGGAAAGCTTCCGTCCTGCTGGTTCCGGCAGCCTGCATTCTCCAGCCTTTCTGGGCCAGCTGTTCTGAACATTACAGCCTGTCTGGAGGCTCCTGCTGCTTATACACTGTGGACAGTCCATTAGTCTGGACCCAATGCAGCATTAACATCTGTCCAAGCCTTCTTTTGATGCAGCTGGGATTTTGACAGATTTCCGAAAAATCTGTTTGTGGCCACAAAAATGAAAAAGATACCTCAGGCGCTATATATATATTTTGTTTTTCCTTTTAAGAGGTGGTTGAGACATGTTATACAAAACCATAACGCTGAGGTGGAAGAAATTAGGTACTACAGATGTGAGACTATGTGAGTAAAATTATCACAAGTACAGTGCAGAATTACAAGTGAATATCCACTGAAAACCTTTCTTACACAAAAAAGACAAAATTATGATACTGCATTTTAGACGGGGTATGGTTTTGGATTATACTTCTTGTAAGGGATTATGAAAATATGAAGCTGTTTAAATACAATATGTTTTCTTTTCAGCTGTGAAGAAGTGAACATTTGCAGATACAGACATGGACAGTTTCATCTATATTTGTAGAGTTTGCTAGTGTTCTGCTAGTTAGGACAGGCTATAGTTATGTTAAGACGCTGTAGGATTTACTCGTTCAGATGTAAACTAAAACATTATAAATCATATACTTTAAGAAAATTCCCTCTTTTTCTAATCTTGAATTGAATCTTGTAATCAAAATCGTTTACAAGTATTTACATGTACTTTCTTAGCATTGCACCTATTGTATTTATTTTACATACACATTAAAGCTACAGTATGGTACTTTATCCAGTTCTTTTTATGATCTTCTAAAATATACCTTTTTTTACAGTCTTTTTGTGATATTTAATGTGAAAATAATGTCAGAGAGACAATTACAAGGTCACATCATTGCAGGTAATTGCAGATTGTGTGAGGCCTCCATAGACTGAGCTCCCATCGCACAGGACTCACACGCACTCGGCCATCCACATAATATGAAAGAAAAATGTGATTTGTTGCATTTGGTCATCTTCGGTCATTCCCCGTGATCCATTTCTAATGCTCTTGTGCTCACTGTAGGTACTTTGTGGTGGTAAACAGGGGTCTGCATGAGCACTCTGAGCAGTCTGTGGCTACACAGCTATTTGTGCAACACTAGCTCTTCACGCCAGATGACCTACCCTTCACTCCCTTTGTGCATCAATAAGCTTTAGGCGCCCCTGACCAGGTTCACAGTACCTGAGACCACTTTTCAAGTCAATCAGATCCTTAAGCTTGCACATTTGTCCAGGTTCCAACTGACTAGTCACTTGCTGCCTAATATATTCTAAAATATACCTGAATGCAGAGACATGCCTTAAAAGACCCAGAGTGAGGCTCATCACTTTAACCAATCAAGGAAGCTCTTTTATTTCCTGGTTTACTGGTTCACTATTGTAGCTTCTCATTTTTAGCGATTTAATACCAACATGATGTGCAGAGCAAACTGTGCTGAATGCAAGTGATTCCTAAAAGCTGCACAGTGTAGACCTGACTGTAAGAGGTGAAGCAATGTGTTGAACTGTTGAAGCTGGGTATATTCATTATTTCAGTGTGAGAAATAAATGAATGAAAGACACTCTGCTCTTCCACTCATCAAGAGAAAGAGAAAAACCTGTTTCATGTTCATAAATCTGGCTCAGACCAGCAGCTCCACCAAAATCTAATTTGAAAAGTGGAAGCAAATGTTTACCTTGTAAACAAGCTCTCCAGCTCTGCGGCTTCTTCACAGTTATTTCAGGCCTGCTAAATATACTTAAAACAGAAACACATGCTTCTTAGATTCCCCTCTCACAAGGAAATGTAATAAACTGTGCACCATGGCCGTAGCTAATATTTGACCTCTGTTTAAGCAAATATAATTACAGGCATGCCTACGCAAGCTTGAGGAGACGCAAGGGCACTCATCTCTACTGTAGTGTCTGAGCAGCGGAGGGGAAAACAACGGTGGCCCTGGCGAGATCTGAAGCAGAGGGGAACACAGAGGGAGCTATGTGAACCAAAATCAGATCGCTCCCTCAGCAGAGAGTCATCAGTGTGGGTGGTTTACTTACGCATGTTTTATAGGGCTTGTTTGTTTGCGGGAGTTTGGTTTTGGGTTAAGGGGCATGACAGCGTTGAGAGGAAAGCGCCAGCAGAAAGCATGGTCTCACTTCTCCTGACTGGACTGAAAGGTTCCATGCGACAAACAAGAATTTTACTTTGAAACTAGAAAATAGAAAAGAATCGTAAAACTTCAGATGCCAAAGACAGCCAGGAAGACAATGATGAGATTGGCTCCATAAGACAATCAATTGGTTGACTGGGATCTGTGGAGAAAACCAACATCAAACACCCACACCCACATAAACCAGATCCTAACTCACCATTAATGTGCTGGGAGCAGACTCACTTCCAGAGCCCACGCTGAAGCAAAGACAGGGAGCAGAGAGACAGCTGGAAGGGTCAGCACTTCCCAGTCGACCTCTGAGGAAACAGGTGTTTTCTGCACTTGGTTGGAATAGAAAAGATGGAGGCAGAAAGGAAAGGCCAAGGAGTCCGGAGGAAAAAAGAATGAAAACAGGATTATATATGAGATCTACATGTGTCACCTGTTGAGGAAGACAGCTCGACCAGCAAACACTCGTGTTACCCGTGTGCGCGTTAATGGAGTCGTCTCTACCAAGTGCCACAACGGAAATGTAGGACAACAGTGATAAAAAGAGACGTTTTAATCATACAGTACATCTTTTATCTGAGGCATGTGGAGACTTGAACACACGAACAGTGATATTTCAACACTAGCTCCTACAAAATACAAAAACAAGAGTGGAAAATGCGGCACATTTGTTCGATGCGACAACATTTACTGGTCATTACACAATATCACAATATTTACTGTACGATTTCCTGTTGGTGCAAATGGCTGTTGTACATTTACCACTTCTGCAACATGTCACGGAGCAGTCTCTGTCAAAAAAACCGTCCATTTCCCACAATTATACAGTTTTGTCAATAATGTGTGTTTCAGCTGGCACATGAAAAAATCTGTTGTAAAAAACAAAAATGTAAACAGTCTGTGTTGATTCATGTAACACTCTGAGGCACTTTGTCAGCAAACACTTCCCAAACTTTGTTTGATTGCACAGAGACATTTGTCTGGTTCCTGCTACATGCTCTGGAAGAAGTTTAATTCAAATATTATTCAGTCATCAGCATAAGCTCTCAGCAGTGGGATTAGTGTTTACTGCAATAGGAGGCACACTGGTTTCACTTTTTGGCAGGTTAAACTCTGAAGCTGAATTGCACTTCACTTTCAACGTCCTGTTAAAAAAGTAGAGTTTCTTTGGAGAAGCGGACAGCGCCCGCTCCCTTTTGGAGTTCCGCTTGCACTTTTTGACACTCTCCTTCCCTGCAACGGGAACACTTTCCAACTTCTCCTGGCTGCCAGGGATCTTACTACGAGCATCTGTTAGTGTTGCTGTTTGTGTGGTTGAGGTGGATACGTGGTTGTCATCACAACAATGCTCTCTGTCTCTCGTCTTCTGTCTTTTCTGACAGGCTGTGTGTGGCGAGTCCAGGGGTGGGGTGGGGCACTGCGTGTGATGTTGTGTTGGAGCTGGGGAACCAACATTTTGGCTACTGTCAGGACTTGAATGACTGATTTCAGGTCCATGCTCTTCCTCCTGTACTGCACACTCCAGGCCAGAAACTAGACCTAGAGTTGGGTTCGCGTACTGGCTTGAAGCTGGTGTTGTGCATCTCTGTTCTCTGCCTGAAGCAGTTTGCAGCTTTGCAGTATGGATGCAGTACTTCCTGAGATGGCAGCTGTGTGCAGGTCCTTGCCTGGGGGGCATTACTCTTCCCTGGGAGCAGTGGTGGAAATGGGTGGGGGTACAGTGGACATAGTGCGTTCTGCAGTCCATGTGTGAGTACACTGGGTCCAGATGTGAGGGTAAGAGAGAACTATTTTGTTTGCTTGGGGTGTGTCCTGAACGGGGAAAGAGATGAGGGGTGGACGGACAGGAAACAGAGTCCTGAGGAGGCTGAGCACAAGAGTGGGGGGTCCACTGTTGAGGCAGGTGAGGAGGAGTGGTGTCCCCACATGTACAGTTAGTGTTTTGAGAGTACTGGCACCTGGAAGGGGTCAGCGTGGCTACGAGCCCATTCTCTGGGCCAGGTCTCCCGGTCTCAGTCTGACTCTTATAATGGATGTGTGGAAAAGGGACGCTGAGGTGGTGGTGGGGCATTCCATTATAAAGCTGAGTGCACACCTCAGGCTCCTCGTGAGGAGGTTTATCTTCAGTTTTCTGAGTGGATGCCAATGGCTCCAGCTCATACCGCTCCACCTCCCCACCTCTGCTGTCCAGCTGGTACTTCCCCTGGCTTTTCCCTTGAGATGAGGGGATTGTGGATGTGGCCTCAGTGAAGGCATGACACTGCAGCTTTTTGGGCAGTGGTATCTGGCCACAGGTACCCTGGGGCCCCAGGCAGCGACACATACACTGAAAGAAGAAGGTGGCAAAGGCCCAGCTGATGCACATGATCAGCATCATGAACGTGCCCAGCTGGGTGTAAGCTAGTACGGTGGAGGGCATCATCATGGCCCCGGCTACAAAAGTGGTCAGCGCAGCCATCGCAATCGCAGAGCCCATGCGGCTGAGGGAGAAAATCACCTTTCCCTCGCGGTCCGGCTCAGGAGCGAGCCTGTAGGCCACGCCATAGTGGACTGCGAAGTCCACAGAGAGCCCCACTGCCACAGAAATGGTAACCGACTCCAAGATGTTGAGCTCCCAGCCCAGGAGCACCAGGGAGCCGACCGTGACGAATATGGTCCCAGCGATTGACAGGATGGCGTACAGACTGATGATGATGTTCCAAGTGGTCAGAAGCATGACACTGAAAGCCACAGCCACTGACAGCGCCATGGCAACCAGAGTGCCATCCGACAGACTGTCCTGCAGGTCATAGAAATCCAAATTGCTTACAAACCAGCCGTGACTCAGCCCTGTTGGAGCATAACGCAGCTCCTCTGTGATCCAAGCATCCACCTAAAACAGAAGCAGCACCGTCAGCAGAATGAAAGCAGAAACAAGGATCCAATGACTTTTTGCAACGTAATCAAGAAGCACCGACAAACTAAGAGACACATCGTTTTCACATGACACTTCAAGATAGAGCCATCTTACAATGAAGCATACATTATTTGGGGACCTACCTCACGGTAGAACTGGCACATCTTCTCATAAGCCAGCGTGAAGAGAAAGGTGCTCTGGAACTCTAGAACTATGGATCTGATTGTGTCATTAATATCAAATCGAGGTCCAGGGGTCTTGCTGTCCAGATGGTAGGTAGTGCTTCGATCCAGCTCCATGATTGCTCGCTTGATGCACAACTCAAAGACATCGGGCTTGTAAGGGAAGGTGGACTGACTGCAGCAGGGGTAGACGGAGCCCTCCACACAGTCCTGGTTCTCCATCCACTGTTTAAATGATGTGAAGAAAAGAAAAGTATGTTATATGTTGCTCTTGAGGTCACATTCTGTTTCTAAAGTTGGATATGACAGGCTGTGTGTCTGAGTATATACTGGGTAATATACTCATTACTACTATAATACCGTGCACATGCAGTACTGACCTGTTTGAATGTCTCAATGAAGCAGCTGGTGAAGTCCTGCTCCTCTGACTGAAAGACAAAACTCTGGTTCCTCAGCTTCTGGCAGAAGTTGAGGATCCACAGCTGAGATGCTGGACTAGAAATATTGAAGTTTTTATCTAGCATCAGCTTTCCCTTGTTTTTAGGGTTCAGGGGGTCTCCGTTATCCACAGGCGTTACCCCCCAGATGATAGTTATGGGCATGTGAAGGTCCTCGCCATGGTGAACCCTCTCAAACATAAACAGTTTCTTGTACTCCGCATCGTAACGCTCGAACGGGTGAGAGGATCGGAACACTTGGAACTCTGCCAGCTCCAGAGATGGGAGCTTCATCTTTGGGTTGATGCAAACCACGTATGCCCCTCCTACCGTGATGGCGAGGAACCAGAAGAGCCACAGGTAACGCAGCTTGATGACGATGCATGGTAGCACCTTTTCAAAGAAGATTCTAGACACCTCAGAGACAGTAAACAGGCATTTGTTGGCCTTCTGACAAAGACCTGCCCAAAACATCCGTGTGCAGAACCCTCGTTGCTGGTGTGGGGGCACGGAGCAGGGAAACATACTCGGCAGGTAGCGTTCATGCAGCACCACCACAGCTGGGAGCCACGTCACCATGAGAATATAGTTAACCAATATGGCAGTACCGGCATAGACGCCGAAACAGCGGATGGCGGTGATGTTGCTGACGTAGTTGGCATAAAAAGCTGCTGCTGTGGTGAAGCTGGTGACAAACATGGACAGGGCAGCATGCTGCAGGGTCACGCTGACCGTCTCTGCCAGCTCAGCATGCGGTTTGTCAAACTTGGTGTAATTCCACACATCACACAGTACAAAGGCGTCATCTGCACCAATGCCGACCAAGATGATGAGAGCGGTGAGATTCATGAAGGGGAAGAACTCAAAGTTGAAGACCATTCGGTAGAGAAAATAAGACACAATCAGTGAACTGATGATGGCTATTATGGTCATCAATGTGATGAAAACGGAGTGTGTGTAGACACACATGACCAGCAGGACGATCACTATGGCTATGGCAGGGTATATGGTGTCTGTGAGAAGGTAATCCTGAAAGAGGTCGTGCTTGATGCCGAACTCAATCCCTGTTACCGTGGTGATGCCATCTGACGCGTTCCAGTTTTCAAAGTTGTCCAAATAAATGTTCATCATTGACTCTCCTTTCTCTGTGGGGGAGAAGAGCATGCTGTACTTGAGCACCGGCGGAGGATAGTCTAGACTCTTAGGACTGAGGAAGTCCTTGTCCACCAGGAAGTGGAGGATTTGGTAGACGGCGTTGTACTTGGTGCACTTGCGGGGCACGCTGGCGCACTTCAGCTGGTCTTTACGTCGCAGGGTCATGTCCCAGCAGTCGGGTCCCAGCGTGCCATTGTGGTAGTACTTGGCACATGAGCGCAGAATCTTGAGTGTGTGCGCTGCGTCGCGCTCAGTGATCTTCTGGCAGGATGACCTGTTGTTAAGGACAGCAATGTAGTTACCAAGTGTCCAGCTGGGGCAGCAGGAGGCGTCGTTGGTGCGCTGACAAAGACTCCAGTAGTCGCGGTGGGATCGCACCTGGACACAGACAAAAATGATTAATACACAAATGGATAAGAGAAGCACACGGGTGGTTGCATTGTTCCACACACGTACCCTTGTGTTGTCCAGGCTGCACATTGATTTAATGGCCTGAATACTCCACAAGTTCTTCCCCTCAGCTGATGTGAACACCAGTCTGGAGTAACTGTCACCTGCACAAAGACAAATGGTTCATCACTCAAAGGAGAAAACATTATGGGAGCAAACATAAATACATTGTTTTTTCATTAAGGGGGCGTTTCCTCAATCTGTGAATGTGTACGGAGGCTGAGAGTATTTAATGTTCCCAACAGCAGCATCAGTTGGGACTGGTGTAATGCAAAGTCTCACCTGGCACATCACAGAAGAACTCTTTACTGAAGTCCCACTCTGCCTGCCGCTTGTCTCTGCCCGAGTGGTCCTCAGGCCACCTGGTCTCTTGGTGACTACAACAAAAACAGTGTGAACATGTAGCTAAATGCTGTGTGAAATAAGAAACAACAAAAAAATACATAATTGATTTATTTTCTTTATGTATAGTGTAAGTTTTCACAAATTGTCAAAGTTAAACGTCCTATAAAGGGGAAATCATGTGGCAGTGGACAGAGACATGGTTGTGTCCAAAGTGAGCGTGATGCAAAACGAAGGACTTGAAGCTCAGCAGAGAAATGAGCAGTAAATTGCTGTTCCTCCCAAATCAAATGACTGACTCACTGGTGAAAACTGGTGTTATTATAATAATCATAATAGTGTGAGGCCTGAAAGGGTGATGTGCAGACAACTCTTTGGAGGATGTGTATGCGTTTATGCGTTCCTGCAGTAATAATGCTGCAGCCATGAAAGGCTTCTGTGTGGACGTGTATTTTTATCCTGGGGCCACATCCTACACTAAAAGCAGGAAGGCAGAGTCATCAGGTGCCTGTCAAAGACAGACTGAGGGGTTGACAGACAGAGGGGACGAGGCAGGGGATCTTGCCGACAGCAGCAAAGGCCTCTTGTACACCACATGCCCATACATAAGTACACAATTACATTTGCAGACAGACGTGCAGAGCGAGACAGAAAAGGAAGACAAAGACAGTCACAGAGTCAGCAGGAGACAGAGACGAAGAAACAGGCTGCAGCAGTTTTCTAAGCAGTGGAGGGAAGCAGCAAGTTTTAGATTCTCTTATCCAGCTCACATCGATACCGTATACAAAACAGGCTAATTAGCTGTTAGCTACAAAAAGAGATTAATTCTGCTGATGAATAAGAAACAGCAGCAGCAGTTTGGGACTGGGAGTGTGAGAGCAGATAGAACACAGTCATACAGACAGGAAAAAACAGGACGACCTTATGGACATATCTTATGGACTTATCTCCAGGGGGGATTCAGACCTATCAGCACGTCTGTCAACAGCAATCTTCATCTGTGGTCCCCTACTCCCCTCTCTACCTGTGATGCCCTCCCTCATCCTACAATCCTCCATTTCCAGTTAGAACTACGACAGTAACCATAAAGAGTTGGACTTGGAACTTATTACATAGGTACGAATGAATTTTAGTCTCCGTCGTTCCTAAAAGAACAAACCAGAAGGTGCAGGTAGCGGGTGAGATGTGTGTGAAGTTACGTTTTGGCCTGCTCATCAGCATATTTGAAGGGGTAGTTGGCCAGTGTTGCTTTGTAGCCCGTGTTCTTAACCATGTTGTTCCATGTGACCAGTCTCTGGCCGATGGCTGTTCCCCGTGGCTCAAAACCCTTCAGGAAGAGAAAGCACACAGGTCGAACACGACTGTAGAGCCAAGTGACAGTTTTTACCAATAATGTTCAAGATAAAACTTGGGGTTGATGCGTTTTATTGAAATAGCAGAGCTCTTTGTGTCTGTACTCACCAGCAGTGGGTCAGAGAAATCAGGCAGGTCGGGTACCAGGATGCCGACTAGGGCACACACCACGATGAGCACCGTGCATGCCCCTAGTACCACTACCGGCCAGTCAGCTATCAGCTCAGCATAGCTGAAACAACAAGGTGACTCGAAGTTAGTGAACACACCAGGGACAAATCGGTGAAAGAACTCAAATATCACATACAGTACAGTCTAATCTAGTTTCTACAAGTCTCCTGTCTTCATGTTGAAAACCTACACCTCAAAACATCTCTTAAATAAAACCAAAACAGTCTCCCAGACAGAGACAGCAGCATGAGGAGATCAAGCTGCTGGTTAACAGAGGCCAGGTACAGAGAGACACACAATCCCCATCGATTACTCTCATGACTCACTGCCAAGGAATGAAAGGAGCAGCGATGGATGGATGACAGGAATAAAATGAGGTGGAGGAGCAATCCAGAACATCAGCAGAGGAGAAACAGTTTATGGCAGGTCTTACCTTTTGGGGAATCGAAACGGCCTTGCAGGGCTGAAAAACAGAAAGAGGGAGATAAATCAGGTTTATATTTTCGAGTCAAAGCAACAGAAAATGGAAAACAGGTTTGCAGCCTTTTCAGCAAGAGCCGACATCTCGTCTCAGCAGCAGCAGCAGCAGCACACACCTTCACTTTAGAACCACTGAAAACATTACAACAGACTTTGCTGTCAAAACCAGTTGAGTGAGTATTAAATACACATTTTTTGAAGAGCTGCTCAAAATCTGTCTGGACTTCTCATCAGCTCCTCCAGGAGAGTGGAGAGGAAGTGAGTGGCTTGGATCTGGCCACATGATCACAGCAGGGCGTCAGGAGACAAACGGTACAGGCTACAACAAGTGGACAGAGGGAGAGGAGCCATCACTTCCCGTCACCTCCTCTAATTTGCAGCTCAACTTTGTAAAAGCATGTACACCTGGGATTAAATTACTTTCCTGCACTGACCACCTGAAAATGTGGTTTTGGTTCCCCGACGGCATTCCAACGTTAACGCATTCTGCTCCAGTTACGCCTGTTTAGTTTAGTCCTTATCCAGCTTCAGATCCATTTTTATGCTGGGTTTAAATTAGCTTTGCTTAAACACGCTTTCCTGTCAAAATCGGTGTGTGTTATTTATTGTTAAGCTTCTCATCTAGCAAGAAAGTGAATCCATTTCATGGTGGAAACCTCCCGCTTGGTTCTCTGGTTTAAGTTTTTAGTTCGGCAACAGATTAGCTCCCTCGCATGCTTGTGATGTTAACAACCATGCGGTCTCTTCTGCAGACAGAGGGCGGAGGAGCATGAGCAGATGGACCACTCTTTGAACCATAACCTGCCAAGTAATTGTTCTGATATTCCAGCCATGAATGAAAGCTGAATGGATTTAAAGAGGTTCATTTGCATGATTTAAAACTCAAATGGCACCAAGGGACAGGAAGTGAGCGCTGAGGCTGCCCCGTCAGATCATTAACACTCTGAACTCTGGCAGCAGGATTTAATCGGGGCCTATAAGGCTTTATTTCAGGCTTTAAAATAAAATCAGCAGCATGTTCCTTTTTTTACTGTTTACATATGACAGCAGTCTGAAAACACACGCACGCAGGTGACATCCGTTTAATTTGCTCTGAAAATACATTATTATTCATATTCAGGTTTTCCTTACCGACATTATAGATTAGAGGTGGTTGACAAATAATGACAGACTTCTTCAGTAAGGTGAACTCTCTCTTAAATGTATAAAGTGACCTTTAACCTGGTTTAATGAAAACCACAGTTCCTCCACACTTCTTTTCGACTTCGCTGCTAATGTAGTTCTTTTCACTGCTCCGTTTCTTGACTTTCCATGTATGGCCTTGAACTGCAGACCTCAGGACAGAGATGTGGCCCAAGATGGAGAAGCAGAGTTATTGGACATAGTTGGAATGGATTCTTAAAAGTGCTTTCAGACACGTCCATTTGTCTGCTAACGGTCTGTTTTGAATTTAGCTCTGTGTTCTGAATTCATTTCAGCCAATTGGAAAAGCACGCAGCATACCTGAGCCAGCCGCTTGGCCCCCGGAATTTCGAACGACAAAGACGAGCTAGGTCAAGAATCTGTCAAGTCCTTACCAATAATTTATCCCGTTTCCATGAAACTCAGGTGACCTTCCCGGATCAGTTTGACGGGAGGAATTCAACATTTCGCAAGCTGAAATCAATCTCTGCTCCTGAAACTATGATACCGCCACACCTTCCTGTGCGAACATTACAGAAATAAATGAGAGACGCAAACATAAGAGCAGGTGGTTTGGTTGATGTTTAACAACAGTGCTGACCGATGATCACTGAAGCTCTAAATTTCACACTTTCACTTCTAGAACAAACTTGAAATACCAAGTGTCTCTCCAGCCCCCCCCTCCCGTCTCCTTCCGTCTTCCCACTCTCATCTTTCCCTTCGCTCAGCTCCCGCGCGCATTTATTTTCTTTCCCCTGGCCCTGGGTAACCTTTCAGTGTTGTTCTATTTACCAGAGGGAGAGTGTTTCTGGATCACTGGGCTAATTAATAAGGTAAACGCGGAGCGCCAGCCACTCACTCAGCACTGTGCTGACAGAGAGGAGGAAAAGAGAGATGGGGATCTGAGAGTTTGAAGCCACACTTGTGTAGGTCCTACAAACTAAATAACAGGAACGTGGTGAAAAGTTCTTTTTCACACAACATGTGATATTTGGGAACATAAAATGTATATTAATTACTATAATAAAAATGCAGTAATATCTACGTGTGTGTGTGTTAGGAGGTCGGGGTTGTTGAGGGTTCAGAGAGGGGTTAACTGTCAACAGACGCGAGGATAAATATTTCATGTACGAGGCCTTCGAGTCGAAGAGCAATTAGTGTCAACTGTCAGGCTGTTGGGTCCGCCTCGCCCTGATTAGTGCTTAGCTGCAACGCTGCACACGATTACAGGCTCGACCGAGCCGTGAAATAAGCCTGGGTCACCAGTGCTCCCATCCAAATGACATCATGAGACCAGTTAGGCAGCAAAACCCTGCACTTTGTTTGACATGTACACCTGTGCATGGATGGTTGTTGTACTGTTGATGAGCAGCATGATGACACTATGAAGAGTGTAAATATTAAATAGGAACACAGAGACAAGTGTTTTGTCTAATTAAAGGGAGTGTAAATGAGTCAGAGTGAAGGGATGGTTAGCAGAGAGGTGTTTCAGTAAGCAGGCAATAAAGTCAGTGTAAACACTTTTATGCTGTAGCTATAACTCAAGACCTAAGAGAAATATCCAACAATAGAGTCCAAACAAAAGCTATGAAGTGGACAGTCTGTGTTTCCTGATGCTCCCAATATTTCCTCCGATATAAAGGTACTCCTCTAGAAAGACGGAAACATCTGAACAACATTGTTATACCCACTCTCTGGGATCTAGCGCGAGGTCGGTGTTGCACAAAGCTGGGACCTGACACAGCGTGGATGTTCTGAGGTGCGTTGGCTTCGGCAGTAACAGTGTGATTCACTGGGCATCGTGTTTCTAACAGGCCTCCAATAAACACTGGAACAGGCCTGTGCTGTTTAAACATGAAGTTTAAATGGGGGTCAGCTGGGGACACCCACCTCTTATTATCATCACGAGGAAACGCCAGCTGGAAAAAGTCCAGCGACGTCTGATGAGGACCCTCCCAAGCTTTTGTTGCTGCAGCATTATTTGAACTCGCTCTCACTGGGACCCATAAAAATAAGAGGATACAACTAGAGAGATTTGTCTGGCTATGAGTATTTGTAAATCAATTCTAATCTAAAATAAATGTATCTGTTATCTGCAGCAGTATAAAAAGTTGTCAGTGTGTTTATGGGATGTTTTTGGAATGACTGCATCAGAGGTTGCTTATGTCCTTTTCTGGCTGCACCTGCCATTCCCCTGAATTCTTGGAAGTGAAATACGGCGGACGCAAATTCCAGGCATACGGGCGGGATTTGAGTGCTGCAGCCAATAGCTGCAAGCTGTCGAGTCAGTGTGACGTCTTAATTATTGATGCTCCACGTGTCGTTCTTTTGACTTTTAAGCTCACAGACCCAGAGTTGCAAAGAGGTGAGGGCGTGGGGCCGAGTCCCAGAGCAAGAAGAAACCAATAATGTAATAACGAATTAAATGCAACTAAAATGTGCCCTGCTGATTGTAGAAATGTTTCATCTTTAATATCACGCTGCATGGTCAAGCGCAGCTGGAAGAGAGTACCAAGAGTGATCAGTGAGAGCAGCAGGCCAACCTAGAGACCTCCAGAGGTCAAACCAGTTCTGCTTCACCCAAAACCCTCTGACTTGGCCCCACGAGCATCTGTTCAGCCCAGCTAGATAGAACCCAAACAGCACTTCACCTCTCCAAATATGCAAAGTCTGTTTGTTAGTCGTTAGTAGTTAGAAAAGCCGTTTAACAACCACCACGCTGCATGTCCAGGCAAAGTGTGGATTTGTGTAGTAATAAATTCTACCCATGCATTAAGGTTGGCAAAATAACAGAAGCAGACGTTCTAGCCAATACCTCGTCCCCAGGAGCAAAACAGGCTATGAATCCCACTCGGAACAGCCACCATTACCTACCTCCAAGCTAAAACTCATCGCGTTCTCTCCACCGGCACAGTCACCGTTTCATTTGAAGGACAATATGCTGAAGCCACATCAGTCAAGCAGCAAATTCCCCTTTATCACAGATTCTCCAAACCTCAGCAGACATATGATCCAGAGTCGACTCAGAGCCTCACTCTGTTCCTTTGATGTCATTCATGAGTAGATAAGGCAGAGAGGGCAAGAAAAGAGCAATGTCAACACGTTTATTTCATTTTTTGGTAAAGATTCATTTTTCACTCGGCACCACTCCCCTGACCATCATTACTATGACGTCGATCTACTTTCCTCTGCCTTTGTTGAAGTTGCTTTGTGTCTGACTCTGGGACGTTGGCTGCGAGGTCACCGTTTGTTCTTTTTGATTTTCTTGTAGCACCCCCTCTTTTTCTGTCAATTGCTTTGCCCTCCTCATTATTTGCTTTTTTGCTCCAGTGATATAGAGCTGGTGTAGCTGACAGATGCTCCTGTCATTTATCAATAGTGACTCCGACTGCATCTTACAGAGAGGAAATGGAACAAAGATGTTATTAGCTGTTATTTGGACCAAGATTATTTTAGGAAACCTGACCCCAGCTGGGGCCCCAAGGCCAGCAGTATTAATGATGACGGCCAGGTCGAAACTCCCTGCAGAAACAGACTGTGTGTGTGTGTGTTAGAGAGCAAGAGTGCTGGGGTTGGAGGGGTCTGGAAAATTCCTAGTTAAAGTTCACATAATGCAGGAGAGGAAACAGAAGCAGAGGAAAGAGCTAGTGCTTCGTAAGAAACGTGCGCGTCTTCTTTCAGTTTTAAACATTAACATGAACTATGTAGATAAGAAAACATAGTATTTGTATGTTGGGGTTCTTCAAATCCATCATTAGGTTACACCTCAGTTTTTCTGAAATTTCCCTGAACGCAGCAGAGCAGCAGCTAAAAGGCCAAACTACTGTCAAGATGAATTTCATCTGAAACCAATTTGCAATATTAAATTTGAGTATAATATGAATGTACTTATGCATAAAAATGAAAGTAGAGGAGAAATAACTAGTCAGTAAAACATTTATTTGACTTGTCTACACAGTGGATTTTAAAGAAGAAAAAAAAATCCTAAAAACCAAATGCCACAGAGCAGTTTAACCTGTTCAAAGTGCGTTGATAATCTTTACCAGCAGCAGCAAGCCATCTTTATCCAACTGAGGCCTGGCTAGCTGCTCAGCCAGATTATGATAAGTTATGACAACGCTGTGCTCGTGTCGGGCTTTGATCTCGCTTTACGAGACAGCATGTGTCTTTAATCTCAGAGGGCCATATTTATGGGCTTTGCCTCACACTCGGTCAGTACACTAGGGGCGAGCGGAGAGAGAGAGAGACAAGAGAAGTAAGTAACAAACCAATGCACAGATTGTCCATCACACTACTCCTTAATAATTGAAGAAAAGACAGACACGTGGTTGGTTGGATTCGTATTAAAATGTCTGCATGTGTCACATTTATCCTGAGCTAACCTTGTAGCTCCATGTGCACAGAGGGGATTCGAAATGCAGGATGTCAGTAAACCCCCCCCCTTCTCCAGCACAGTCTTCACCTCAGGAGCATCTGGAGTCACAGAATATACAAACGCGTACAGACAAACTCTTCTGAGTACAGTCTCGTCGTTGTGGTTTTACAACACCGAGCTGCGAGAAAGTACAGGCGACTAGTTTCTCTCCTTGCAAATTACCTGTGAATGTGAAGTGGCCCTCAGGGTTACATATCATCACCATTTTACAGCCAGCAGCATCTCTTTAACTAGTAAATCGTAAACCCACACCACCTCCTCCACAGACTTTCCTAACTTTTACATAATCTTTATCAGCAGAATTTTTCTAGTCTTAGTCTATTCTACTACTATAGTTCACTAATTTATAGCTCTGAAGGAGAAACGACTTGCATGACGTGAAAATGCTGTTCAACACAGTAGCCTCTAGACAGTAGGGAGACGCGAGTGTTATTGTGGAAAGTGAACTGAGAGAGTGTGGGGTACCATCAGTCGGAAATACCCATTATGTTGACGCAAAACACAAGAAGGCAGATTGTCTAGATTTATACTGTGTCTTCCCATAAGAGATTTTTGTTCTTGTGTTACTTACTATAGGAGAAAACCTTAAGATGACAGACAAACTCATTCTGATCGCAGATTCTGAACAGATAAACTATAAAAGTTGATGGACAGTACTAAAGAAGACCTACAGAAGACAAACCAAACAGATGATCAAAAAGCACTAGAGGGCCTTAAATGGTCCAAGCAGCTGAGAAGCTGGGAAATGCACCCGCCCCAAAAGCCTTGCAAATAGTTATTATTCTTAATAATGTGCAAAGCCTTGTCAAGCTGACACCCTAAAATACAGAGCACACAGATCACTTTCAGACGAACCCGAGCTTGTTGAGGCTTGCAGCTGTCTTAGAGGAGTGCAAGAGACACAGGGAGACAAACGAAGGGAGGTGAGAGACAAAGAGATATGAGTAAGACAAATCTGGAGATTGATATTTTGGCAAAACAGCAAAGGCTGTGAACTGCGTCAAGCTTAGGCCTTAACACAGTGCAGACACATTTGGTCTACCAAAAATGTTCACCTCCTTCCAACTGATAAAAAGTTGCTAAATTACCCAGCGCTCAGAGTCGTCATGTTTTCATATACTTTCTCTGATGTGTCGTAGCAACCGAACTCATGGCCGCCTGCAGATCCTACAAAACATCTTGCTCAGCGTAATAAACCCTGACCTTTCCTGAGACAGCACCAGGGGGAGTGAGACATGGGAATTCTTGCTACCTTGCAAAGCAATAAACTTCACCCAAACCGTTGGTTGCCATAAACAAGAGCTGCTGCGAGGAGCATAGGTGAGGAGGTTGGAAAACGTCCCGCTCTGGGAGAGCGGGGTTAAATATTCGCCGTGACTCCCCACATGACTGAGCAGCAGCGAGGTGCTCGGTGACTGCTGCGGGACATTGGAGCAGGTAGAAGCAGGTTAGCTTGTCCTCAGGCTCCCGTGGAGTCACACATGATCTGCATCATGGTTATGCTTTCTTATTCTGAGAGCATCTGTTGTGAGTGTGCACTTTTATCCCCAAGTCCAGCCCTAACACTGTAGCTCTGGTCTAAGAGGGCCCACTTAGCTCCAGATTAACACTTTTTGATCGCAGCAGCAGTTTTTTCTTTCCATAATGGCAAAACTTTCCTAAACGGGGTCCAGCCATTTCCACACTGCTCTAGCTTAAAGGATTCCACCTGAAGCTTTTAAAGCTGCTGGCACACACTAAACCGACCCGGGCCAAACAGCTGACATCCCAAGGACAACTGCGTTTCCGTCCCATCTTAAATAAAACGCATACAGCAAAATGGCTGTGGGAGATCATTTTACAGAGGCAACACAGACATGTTCCTAATGCTTCTAACAGACCCAGACAAGGAAAAAGGTGACAGATATATGATAGATAGCTGAATCTCTTTTTTCAAACAATCTGCAAAAGCTGCTGAGCTGTCTTTTCCAGAGACTTGGTTGATTTCATACACATATAAAGACCTCAAGGATTTTGATCGTTCTCAAAATAGAAACACTAGGAAGCAAAGTATGAGTACAGTAATCTTGGTAAATTGATTAATGTCTTGTGAAGCTGAGAACAGGGAGGTAAAAATCCAACCCCCCCAGCCCCCGTTTGTGAAACGCACATAAAAAGGTCTCGCCGAACAGCTAGTGTTACAACCGATCAGTGTGTGAATGAGTGTGTGTGAGACCTAAGAGCGCTGTGATCACAGATGTAATCCTTCGGCTAATCTGGCAGATCACAGCGCCGAGGCAGATCAAACTGACATCTGATACCATCTGGTCCGATTCCTTTCCCTCAACTCTTCGAGGGTATTAGAAATATATAGCAGCTTGGTATATGTTTATGTGTGTGTGTGGAAATCTTATATAACTACCATCAAACTGCAGCCTTCATGACTAGGGGTGGTGGAGAACTGGAGTGAAAGGGGGCGAGGTCTGAAGTTTTCTTTTTTTGTTAACGCCTGGGTTCAGGGCAAAACTACCCCACTGAGACAGGTATAGTGTTTCCTACATCTAATCTCCCCATCTGACATGCAAACACACACACACACACACAAAACACCACTGTACAGGAAAAGGGGGTGGGGGCTGGGGGAGTTGGGGATGTAGTCTTGGAGCAAACCCAGGGCCAGTAATTCAAACCTGTCAACGCTGAACAAGAGGGACCTATTTGGTAAATAAGAGAGTGGTTCAACATTAGACACATACGTCCAATGCCACATCTGCTCTCTATTCCCGTGTGGAGCGAGAGATGGAGGAGGGAGGGACAGACGAGAAGAAACGGAGAATGAAAGTAGTCGAGAACGGAGAGAAGCAGCAAAAAAAAAAAAAAAACCTACAGGTGATGGTGAATACATGTGAATGCCTGCAACACAAGCTTGTTTTCCCTCGCCGTGCCCACCCAGGAGCCGCGTCCGTTCGTACCCGCTGCGGCCACACAAGCGTCTTTCAACACCCCTTCTTCTATTGAAAGTTGGAGCGGAGATCCAACTTAATTTAAGTAAGGAAATTTCCATGTCAAGAAGGGAGAAAAACTAGCAGACTTCCCACAACGTGCAGCTACCATAAAAAGGAGCTGACACGAGTAAATAATTACTTCTGCAAAGTTATTTTACGATTTTGCAAATGATTAGTCCATAGTTCCACTTTTAAAAGTGATGGGGGCCTGTGGTTTCAGTATGAACCAGTATATCACTGACGTGCTTTGTATCTATAAGAAGAGTTTCTTTGAATCACTGGACAAAGACATACTAAAGTAGAGAAACCACAACACTGTCATTGAAAACAAAGTCTGCAAAATGACCTAAAACCTGTTGGGGGTTGATGGTGTTAAAGCTCTAATACAAACATCCACAGCCTTGTGTCACAGTTCCAGAAGATGTAAAGCATAGGTGTACAGCTGCTGCACAGCTGTCTGTTACAGCAGCAGCTCTGATGTGACACATTTAAGGCTCAGGGAGGATAGAGAGTGAGGCTCAACCATGTTTTAAAAGTGTTCAGACACAACAGCATGAACTGGCAAATATTGTAACATGAACTGCAAATATGGAGAATCTTTTTAGACACGCTTTAACATAAAGAGACTGACCACATATTTGCTTTATTTTAGAAATATTATTGTTTGCTAGAGCGCTGTCAAATATTCACTGTCAAGTTATGACCAGGTACCAATAACGAGATATGGACATAATAATCATAAGAGCTAGTAAAAGATCTAATAAGGACAATGTTAGATGTCATCTATGTTGTGTCACAACAGTGATAGTCATTCATTTGAGTTGATGAATGAATTTGTTGATGAATCAGGTGATCAACAAAATATCCCAAACCAATAAAAGAAGTTTATTTTGATGGATAAAAAGGGTATTGTTTGCATATATCTGTAGTCATCAAAATGAGGATTTGAAAACTACTAGGACACATATTTAAATTCTCTCCTACTGTGGATAGTGCCTTTATAAGTATGGCACTCTGCAAAGGTCTGAGGCCACCATAAGATTTTTAGTAAAGCTGTGATAAAGCTGCCCATTATTTCTCAGTTTTTACATTAGAGCAAACAAACACAAAATACCAAACCTGATCAAGCTTATTTGGACTATGAGATGAATGATAATATAGGCGGATGCTAATCTACGTCTTTTCTGGATGACTTCTCTTTTAAAGAATAAACTGAGTAAAGTCTCATCTGATTTTGACATAATATGGATTCTATTAGCACTACTTCTGTATCATAGGTAAATTGTCTCCTAGAAGACAATTTACTCTACACCCCAGGGAACTGGAACAAGTACATAACAGATCTGACATGAGCCGTTTACCATACCTGATCTGAGGTGCACGTGTGTGGTTCTGGGGGTGCTCCTGCCAACGCTGGTGGTGATGGAGACAGAGAGGGGAGGATGGGTGAGGAGGATGGGAATGAGAGTATGTGCAGGCAGAGAGGCAGCACGGGCAGGATGTCCCAGGATGGGGAACTGAGCCGGGTCCCAGCCCTGCGGTTGAATTCTGGAAAAATGGGCACTCCTGTTGTCCACAAGGACAGCAAAGGTTGGACTGGAAGTGACAATGCTGGCAGCGGAGGGGCAGGGGTTGCAGAGGAGGGGGTGACGAGGGCGTGAGGGTGGACGAAAGGTGGCCTTTGGCAGCCCTCTGAGAGTCTGTGATGGCGGGGGAAGAAGAAGGGGTGGAGGATGGAGGAAGGTTCCTCAGGGAGCCGTTCTGGTTCGGTCCACTTGTTCTCTGGACAGCGTGCGATGTCAGCTGCACTTGAGACGCTGCATCCTTAACTGAAACATCTTCGTCTCCATCCGCTGTGAGGTGATCACTACTGGAGGCAGCTGTGAGGGGGTCGTGATCGTTGCTGACTGGCGTACTGGAGTTTGAGGAGACATTCCCATTTGAACTGAGAGAATGGTGCCCTCCGTTGCTGAGGGACAGAGGGTCTCTATTTGCATCGCTCAGGGCCATGGTCCTTTCCCAGCAAGCCAAGCAGGGACACGGTCACTCCTCTGGGAGGCGAGAAGAAAGCAAAAGAGGGAAGAAACAAGGTTAGGCTCTGACTGAATGACAGGAACACAACCTATCAAGGGAGGTTGTCGGGGCATGATAGGAGGGGTGTGAGCTGCGAGGCAGTCACCAGTCATCATAAATCTATTTCAGTTGCAGGCTTAAAATATACTTTGGCTGTGATAGGACATTCCTTTCCAGCATCTTCCAGCACAATGACTTCTAAATTAGATTTCCATCACTAATAAACCTTTTGACTTGCTGCACATTTTGAGATAGAACGTTGTGGAAAAGAAAACTGGATTTAAAGATTCCTACAAGAAATTTGCTGGTCATTCATGTTTACTTTAATGTTGCTTACAGACTTATTACCTTCCTGTCTATTAAATATGAAGCTGCAACTGTACCTTAGCGTAGACTTTAGGCACTTTAGGTTCTGGTTGTATGCGCGGAAGAAAGAGAAAAGGCATATTTGCTAAACTGCTGCATGATTACACTTCACTGCCGTTTTAAATCACATGTGATCTATTTTTCCAGCTCCGTGTTAGTTAGTTGTCAGCAACAGAGCTGTGGACAAATTAGCATTCCTTTGGGACTAGACTCGCAATTTCTCAACGCTGACTACTGGGAAACAAAGTAAAGGAAGAGAATCCTCAGAGGCTTTAATTTATTGCTTTTATTTGTCAAAACAAAAATTGTGTGTTTTTCACAATAAGAGGTTTGGTAAAGTTGTACGGAAAACCTATGACAATATTGCCATGAGGAGAATAGGTAAAGTTGACACTTCCCCAATAAATAAGATAGGGAGGAGTTTTTCTGGCGATTAACTAAATCACCACTGAAATATTTGGCAAACTGAACTTATTTTCTGTTTCCTCACTGGAGCCACAACAGTCAAAGTGTCTTCAAATAGGGGCCATTTTAGATCTATATGATTTACGAAGCATGGATAAGACCCAGCATGAATTGGCAGTGTTTATATAGATTCCAAAGCGTGAGACGCTCCTGCATGAGGAGGTTAAGACAACTGTTCCAAGGGAGTGAGAAAAAACAGAAGACTCGCATTATGCTACAGTTTCAGCCCCTATGCTTAGGTTTAAATTACTAAATGCTCTGCAGTGTGAAAATGAGATTCTGTGGTCTAACTCAACCCAACACAGAAAAGGAACAGGAAAAAGAAGTGTCTACAGATTTATGTCTTGATACGCGTCGACTCTCAAAAGCGTCCGACCTGCATTTCACAGGTAATGAAGGGCCGTGATGGACCACATGGCTGGAACAGAGCCCAAAGTGCAGCCACACCGTGCAGAGAAACCAATACAATTTCACCTGTCCACATTCAGACGGAAACCTGTTGAAGTCATTCACCCGTTCTTTCCCCACCAGTATTAATTCCAAAAAAACGTCTTTGTGGCAGCGCTATGAATTTATATTATCTCTACCTCAAGCAGAACAAACAATTGATAAGTATTTAAATATTTCTCGCCCTACTGCACAGCACAAGTTTGACTGGATAAGGTGATGCCTTCAATGCTTTGTTCTTTTATTTAACACTGTCTTTTCAGCTGGCTGTCTAAATTAAGATTATTTTAGTTATTAATGTGACTAGTATTTTTTAGCTCAAACATGGCATTTGTAAAAGACCAAAAGGAGCAGTTCAAAACAATCATGTGTAACGTGTCCCAAACAGGTTAATGAGCACAAAACCACGGCTGTGTCCGACGTTCTAACCGAGTCAGAAATGTTCCACTGAAAAGAAATTTAAACTTCAAGTAGTTCGTCTCAGGGTATGTTGTGAATAACTCCTTCTCTTTTTGCACAGAGACAGAGCCAAGAATCTCCTATCTGTGATGCTATCACGAGATAAAAGCCTGCACTGGAGGCTGGTGACGTGGAAATGGTTCAGAAGCTGTGGACCCAAACTGATTAGTGCAGCGCTTTACTAATGCACCCATATGTCAGGAAGTATGATTTGTCTGTGCTGTGACAATGTCTGCGCAAAGTCCTTGTCTCTCCGACTCTGAACGTCGTCTCTTTGTAGGTCTTCTAGTAAACTTAAGCCATCTGTATTTTTACAGGGATTTTCATACACACAAAGACACCTGAACAAAAACACACAACACATGTGACTGGATCTGATTGCCAAGCAACACATCACACTAGTTTGATTTCTCCCTCAATCCTAAACAAAAAACATGCAGCCTGTGACGCCTCGGAGGGAGCGAAACACGAGTGTGACGGCCCTGCCGGGTGAGGGGTGGCTGGGAGGACTTGGGCTTGAGAAAATAGGGCGGAGATGGAGAATAACTCCAGAGCTCAGAGGGCTCAGAATAGCGGCGTGCTGAGGGAAACCCAGATGAAGTCATTAGTCTGGCTCTCACAGCTGTCAAGAGCCGTGATCACTTACAAAGGCTGCAAGAAAACAGGAAAGTTTATTTTGGAGATGAAGTGTGAAAATATGGCTTATTGGGAACACAGTTTGGTGCCACATTGTACAGTGAGCAACCAAGTGTTTATGTGTGCGTGTGCCAAAGCAGAGCGCTGACGGGCAGGTGAGACATCTGAGGCGGCCCGTGTGGGCACAAGAATGGTCTTGCGTCTCTCTTCAAAATAAAAGCTGACAAGGCTCAAAAATGCCTTAGGCATTCAAACTATTCATTAATAGAATTAATAGCTTATTTTTAAATGAAATAAATGAATAACTGAATTAAAGTGCATAGGCAGTGTAACAAAAGTAGCAATGGTAACAGAAAAGATGACAAACAAGCCGCGGTATCCTGACTTTTTATTTCTTTATGTCGTTCACCGATTTCTTTCAAATGTATTGAGGCAATAATTAACTTTAAGAAAATTCCAGTTGCCATTGGACAACTTTTTTGGGAGATAACTATGACCTGAATGACTGGGGAAAAAAAACCTTTAAGAACGAGTTCTTAAAATTCTTCAAGAGACCTTAAATAACTAACAGGTCAAACTCTTCAAATGTTATTTCCTCCTCATTTTTTACAAGCCATCCTACAGCTCCGGGGCGTTTACCTGTGCCAGGAGGGACCAGGCTCCGCTCAGTCCCTGTCAAACCTCAACAATTCCCTGGTCAGAAGAATTACTAAGCTCACATAACATTTAAATAGCCAGGGAATAGAAAAACTAACATGATTGCCATGGCAAGTGGTTTGAAACAACGCAGGTGACGACGATGAGCTTCTTCTGATGTCTTTCATGTGCAGTTTATGATTATGGGGTGTGAGGGAGATGGGTCCTTGGGCGCAGCTACACAAAACAAGGCAAGGCATCCTGTATCCCTTTAATTAAAGCTAATAGGCAGCAATTACCAGGAATCAGTCAAGAGATGATTAATAACCACACTGCTGCTTATAGTAATAACATCTAAAAAGAAAAAAGTCATCCCTGCTAGCGAGGCACATGCTCGACATGGTTTTTGGACACATACTCTTTGACATGTTTGTGGTTGTCGAGAGACTCGACTTCCTCGGGGTATTTTATCCCCCAAATCTTAGCCTGTGACGGCGCTGGCTCAAGGCCACAGTACTGAGCCCCAAGGTAAATTAGGTGAACACGGCGAGTGTCCATTTTAACCAGTCCATCAACCAACACCTCCAGTCTTAACTCAAATGTTCTCCCAAAGACTGTAAGAAGAAGCTGAACAAACTCATTCATTTCAAATGTTTGAAACGTTGCATGCACCGAGAACCGACCTCAAAACATATGACCTATTTTAATATTGTTTCTATGAAAGGGAAACTAGAAAATCTTCCCAGCAAACGTAAAGCTAAAACCCTCTGTCATTGGTCATCAACATTTACATCAGGGCAAAAGCACTGATCAGATTTAAGGATGCACTGGATGGATGGCCAAGCTGCTTATTAGAGTATAACTTGGAGTAGCTGTCATACTGAGGTGGACTGGCATGCTCTCTGGAACAAGGGCGATAAGGAAGTTGTCAGCTATTAATATTCAGTTAGAAGGATTCCTAACATGTATAAATATATATATATATATATATATATGGATGTAGATATTCCTACGGGCTGGACTGAGACGATTCACTAACTTTACACCTCCCTCGCGGACATTGAGAACAACACTACTTTTCGGTGTAATAACAAGTCTTTTTTGACACGCGTCTGTTCCGCGTTCAAGCGAACATCTTGGACACACGAGACTCTGAACCCGGACTGCACCCGAGTCCCGACGCCGCCTGTGAAAACACACTAACCTGCGCTGCTCCTGGAGGGAAGCTTTCCCCGGGGAGAGAACCGGTTTCGCGTCTCCTCCCGGTGCTCGTGCGCCGGTGAGAGCAGCAGCACGCGGCGTTTCCTACAAACCCGCTAAAACGGGAGACACGAAGCGCGCGAGCCCTCCGGTTCTGGTCCGATTCTCTGCCGGAAGCCTGCAGCAGTAGTTCAGTCCAGGAAAGACAGCAACAAGTCTGACGGAGAGCGGGCTGTTTATCACGGGAGTGTGTCCTGCCAGAAGGACGCACACACTTTCTGCTCTCTGCGGAGGGACGCAGGCGGCGGGCAGCAGGCAGGGGGCGGTGGGCTGGAACCGCACCGAGGTGGAGCACTGATAGGACGGTCACACCGTCAGCGTTAACCCGCTCACTGCCGCTACTCACACCGCTCACATTTTAAACATTCCCCTTAACCACTGAGGTCATCCCGTTTTATTTTACTTTATTCTTTGTGGGCAATGGTTTCTCATAGCATCTGTGTGATATGTGCTGCCCAGATGGCCCGGTTCTGTGCCACACACAGGATACTGATTGATGATTTAACCCCCAGCCTAACTAACTAAAGGTTCAGTTACAAAAATAATGAAGGGTTAATTTGATCAGCGAAATGACCACAGCGGGCTTTAAACATGCCTGATTACTGAAACACTTTACAGCCTATAATTATGTGAAATTCTACCACATACTTCTTCAATAAGGCCCCACCCATCCCTAACACATCAGTTTACTTAAATTATAGATTACTGTTCACGTGCGCTGGCTGCTCCTCTAGCATTAGTTTAATAACTACTGGTCTCATTCAAACATGTGAGGCTGGAGCTGTCCGAGACAATACATCCTCAGCTCCACATTCCTATTCCCTTTATTATCACGTGGCTCATTCAAAGGTGAAACTGCATTAAGAATAGTACAGGGAGTACAGTATCAGGAAATTCGACCTGCGGTTGGAAAATGTGAATCGGTTTCTGCGTTTGCCTGTGAGGTTCCTGAAAATCGTCTGTACACAATCTACGATACATTCAGCTACACACTCTGTTACTAGGAACTGGAGCACCGAGCGGAAATCAGCGGAGACAATAGGAATCAGTCATTTTTGGCCTTTCCCCTCTCTTAAGTGGTGAGAGAAACTGCTAAAAGAAATGGCACGTATTCAGATCTGAATCTGGAAATCTCACAAACAAGCGGTTCTTCTCAGCAGGGGAGAAAGTTTATCACAGGGAATGCTGGGAAGGCAGAGGGCCATACCTGGCTTTAATTTCAGCTGTCCACCAGGATTAGGACACAGCATAGCAAGCTGTAATCATCTGGGCTCATTCATAGTTGGCCCTCAGGCCAGTCAAAGCACAAGCTATCTAGTGCTCTGTGCTTTGTAGTGGTCTCAAATAATAATAATATCCTGGTTCTAATATTGCGTATATAACTGCACAGAGATCATTATATCGTATTATGCTTTTCTGTTGACTGGTGAGTAAGTACATGTTACCAGCATTGTAATATACATATCTACTCATCTACTCTTTTTCAGTCAAACATAGCCACCAATCAAGTCAAGCAGTGCACCAGGCTGCTGTGGCTAGGTCTAGCTCCCTGTCATGCAGCTGGACAGCTCAAGACAATGAAGCCTTCCTTCCAACGTTCAGTTGAGACGAGATGTGCAACAGTATGAGAGAAACTGGGTTTAAGTTTAGCCAATGACAGAGTAGGTCCACCCGCACAAAGCTTGACATGGAAGAACATCAAAGGCTGCACTGTACCAGGAAGGAGGGGGGCCCAGGTGAAAGCTTGACCCCCTCTGGGATGATTGCACACAACTTGTCAAAGTGACAGGTTTGGCAGACAACAACAATAAAAAAAACAGAAGTGAAGAAGAAGAGGACGGCCTGTTTTTAAACCATTTAAGGCTTTGGCATCCCACGTCAAAAATAATATTTAACACGTCTTTGGACTTGCTTTCAAAATAGTTACCCCCCCCCCCTACACCAATTTCAAATTTGGAGGTTAGAATAACTCATTCCCTTTCATTTTGTTAAGTAAAGCAATGTGGCGAACAGAACAGCGACTTGTTGTATTCGCTTTATGGCCAACGTAGAGAGAGAAGGGCATAAAAAATCAACCTCAAACAGCTGCAAAAAAAAAAACACGGAGGAGACTCTCCACAAAAGGCTGTGTCCTGTATGTTTAAACATGATCCAACTCGTTGTGTGATTTGAAAGCACATTAACAGCGATCTAATAGCACAGCCTTCAGATGCTTTGCTGTAATTTGCTTTGACATATATGCAGGAAGGCGTCAGGTAATCCTAGAAGCCCCCTGAGCATTGCAGCCACCCCTACATGTGATAATGTCTGGCCAGAGAAAAAGAGAGGGAGACAAGGGGGAAATATCTAAACGGAATGATCGAGTTTATGTGCATACTTGGATGAACAAAAGATGAAGGAAAAGGTGTGACTGTAACTGATGTGATGAATAAGGGCAGAAGATAAAGACCACAGCTGCTCCTCGGCAGCACTGCTTACTTTTCTCTCCGGCTTCTGTAGGTCTGAGAAACCGGGGGAAACCTTACACCTTTCAACACCTTGGCGAAGAGGACGGACACCTCCCACCCGTTTAGCACTGAACCACCCCAATGTCTGTCCTAAAGGTAACAAGAGGACTGAGAGGTGGCTGAAAAAAAAAAACGGAAGTCCCAAAGTCTAAGTTAATCTGCATTCAAATACGGTAACAGAGGGTCATATGTAGAATTCATTTTAACTTATGTAAACTAAGTCTAGATTCAAGTAAGAAAAAATTGTAAAAGCTAAAGAAAAAGTGGAAATTTGTGAACTTATAAAATAAAGCCCTTAGATTCATCCAATCCATGTGTGTTTTACACTAGAAAAGTGTTAATACAATATAATGTTGCAAAATCGGGGGAATTGCCCACACAGTTTTTGCCAGTAATTTCTACAGACCTTCCACCACCAGGTGCCTCCTGCAGCCACAAATGATACAGACTCAAATACTTTTTTTACTTTTTGTCTTAAGTTGTGATTTTTACTACTAATAAACAATATAAAAGATAATCACGAGAAAAGGGTCAATGCTAGAAATACATAATAAAATATTATTGAATTCAACCCCTCACTGCACAGTAATATCCGGTTTATACAGTAATGGAGCTGGAGGTAAAGAAAGCGTCGTCTTACTGACATGTATGCAGTCTATAGGTTGACACCTACAGGCAGAAACAAACAGAGGACATGTGTATACTTTTAGAGATTGATGTTATCATGTTTTTGTTTTTTGTTATTATATATTTGTTGTTTTTGTATTTATATTTCGTTGGTGCTAATTATGGTTGTGGGTCTTCTAATCTTTTCTGAAATGAGAGCGGCTATAACTAGGAAAACAATTTCTTTCTGGGATTAATAAAATGTTTTGAATCTTGAATCTTGAATGTGTACAGCATTGTTTCTAATATTGTTTCTGTCGATTTAAAGGGTGGATGCAGAACAAGTAAGTGAAGAAGCCATATTGTCGTTGAGACATGCTGTAACCAGATGACCTATCAGCCTGTTTCTTATCATTCTCTCTTTTATACACAACATAGAGATAAAAGAAAATGACAGACGCAATAGTGAGGTTGGAAAAAAACGATGTAAAGTGGTTGGCTCAAATTATAAAGCTTAGCAAGTCATCATTCTCCTGAGGCATTGACTGGCAGCTCCGAGGGGTGGATGACATCACCCACATACACATGTTGTACTTAGCTTTGGTTGGCAGAGGCAAAGGTGAGAATATTTGTTGATTTGTGGCTGAAAAAAATATTTTAATGTTCCATGATTTCAAAACAAGTGAGCAAGTAAAACAAAGCCAAAATGCTATCCTTTAAATCACTCAGCGCACAGTTTACAGACAGCTCACAACTGAACCAGCTGCTGCATTTAATTAGCACAGCATTGAAACATGGTGCCCAGCAATGTATTTCTGAAGAGTTGCAGTACTTAAGTAAAGAATTAGCTTTTTACTTTTAATCTAACTGATTTGCTACCGAAACACTGAGAAATGTATCTAGGACACAGGACAGCACAGTTGCAAACCAATCATCATACTATCCTCACAGGATAGTACAATATTTGGGTCTTAGACAGAGAATGACAAATGTTGTGTAAAGTTTACCTTTACAAACAGTAACCACTAATATATAGTATTATGATTTTTGGCATGTAGTACCTGGTAGAGTTGCAGACGTACCATACGGTTTTCCAGTTGCATGCAGAGTAAGTACTGGCCAGCTGCTATTATTTGGCAGGAGAACAAGACAATGTTTAGAAATTAGAAACAGAGGCCTGTTGTTCCACTGCTGTCGGTCGAACATATTAAAATATGCACACTTCTGGAACAACGCTAGACTCATTCTTCTAATTACAGCTGTTTTCCTAAGGGATTCACATGGTGTTGGAGAGTCCAACTAGGTCTTTGTGGTGCTTTAACACAGATCAGCTCTGACCCCCCTTGCTTTTTTAGGTTTAGGTATTTCTAAGTGCCTCAGAAACGTCTTAGTCTGGGAAAAGACACAGATCAATCAAAACTCCTTTTTTGTTGTCTTTAGAGGGTGAGGAGTGGGGAGGGGAGTAGAGGACCAAGACAGGAGAAAGTAATGTTGGGAGAGTAGCTGTATTCAAACACTGGGTCCTTATCAAGTTGAAGAGGCGGCAGCAGAAGAAGAGTCTACCAATCGAGGAGCGTCTGCGAACTACAGAGCAGAAGAGAAGAAGAGAGATCCTAATATGTTTGAACAGAGTCCGGGTTTGATCTCCGACACAAACAGGATAGATAGAATAGAAGTCGGAAGAAGGGAATGATAAGAGGCTTATGGACAGACATGCAGAGAAGAGAGAGACAGACAATTCATACACAAAGGGCCGTTTAGGAGGAATTTGGTGGACAGATGTTTGTGTTTGTGAAATAATGGAGGAGTGTTGCTCTCTGAAGAGTTAGCGTTTACTCATCAGGAGGAGAACAGCCTTTGAGGAACAGCCCAAACACACAAAGCTTGCAGCCTTTTTGCACTCTGCACCCCCCAAGCCAGTACTCAACAAACATGACGGTGCTAGCCACTCTTTTGAAGAGCGTTTATATGAATAGAGGCAACTGGATGCAGAACCATAATGCAACACTATAATTTCTGCTACAGATATTTTAGCATATTGGTTAGCTTACCCGCGCCAAACTGCCTGTTTGAAGTCCTTCACTAGCTAGCATCACTTGCTGCAGGATTAAGGGCAGGGCTTTGACTAGGCCAGTCCTCTGCTTTGGCCATTCATTGGTATAACTTGAGTGTTTTTGCTGATCATCTTGCTGCACGATTCACTTTCTACTGGGCTTCGTTGGTATCAACGTGGTAATAAAAATTACACTAACCAGGACACTATTCAAGGCAGATAACATCATGTCTGACAGTAAGAAACTAAAGCAGAGATTGGCCAACTTAACTAGATGAAGAACTGTCAAAACGTGAAAGATCGCATCCTTGTGTCAGATTTTTCTGGGGGCCTCTGGGGTTGAGGGCTTCGATGGGAAAAAAAATCAAGACATTTTTTTGTGTGGTTGAAATGTTGGTGGAGGTGTGAGATCACATCCTGCTGTCACAGATATAAAAATGCAGACCTGAAGAAGAGGGAGCGAGAAATGAAACAAAGGAGAGTTCAGCTTTCAAAAAGAAAGATGGAAAAAGGAAGGGAGAGGCAATGGGGGAGATACCGCGCTCTGTTTCCCTCTTTGCCGCTCCCTTCCTCTCGCCCTAAAGGAATAAAACACTCTCCCTTTCCTTCAGCAAATACAAACTCCAGACATACTAGAAATACTGAAGCTAAAGTGTCGCTGAAGTGTCACTAGAGTCAGCAGCTGGAATGCAGACAAGGCCAGTCTAGAAACGTCTCCTTGACTTCCAGGCCACTTCAAAGCACGTTCTCCATCTCAGTCATCATCTGCTCTCCACGGACCTCCACATCACCCCCCTTGTGTGGACAGATGAGCTTAATATATGGCCTAACCTTTACTTCACCAGGCGTTCATCACGCGCTTATTTTGTGTGGGGCTGTTTTACATCAAGTGTCCAGATCTTATCCACTGCACTATTCAAACAGTACATGGTGTTACTTGCATCTGACTGCAAGAATATCACCAAGGGTCGCCACAAAACATATTTCTGAAACTGACTGTTTTGTTGCTATTGGTCTCCTATTCATCCCAGATGTAACCACAACAAAGGACTTGAAGACAAGCGGGACACAGTTTACAGTTATTATTACACTTCTGTAACGCGTCCCTGCAAAAAGTCGGTTCCTAAATTGAACTAAAGAATCAGCTTTTGTCTAATCTATACTCAGCTGCTTTTGCAGGGGCTGCATTAGCTCAAGTAGCTTATTAACTGTCTGCATTCGAACCTTTGCGATCATGTTTAATTGCATTTTACAGAATACAAATGACGAATGGTGCTCGATCAGATTTGTTTTAAACCTATATTTAAGGATAGTGGTAGTTTTAATTATATACTGTGATGTGAATAATAATAATGTTACGAGCTGACATGAAGTTTTTCTTTCAGATATTTGTCAGATACATATTTGCAATCAAACTACAGGAAATCTAAATATTTTGTACATTTGTTTTCCCAAAAAAGGGGAAAAAAGTATTCAGAAATCAGTCACTAGTACATACTTCCTTTCGTTTAGATTGAACTGGCTAATAAAGAGTAATATTGTGCAATGCAGTAGGCTCTGCAGATAAAAGAGGAAAAAAATGTTTCCCGTCACATTTTTGAGTTTGGCTGTCCTTTACACTTATTTGTTGTGCTACATAGAGGGTACTTTAGTTTTCATGGCCTTGTCCCCCTCACAGATGACTGAGCAGAACGCTCTGCTGTGAGAACATAGCCCTTGGCACATCCCTGCAGTGCCAGAAACAAAGATGCTGGTGCCAAGGCAAATGCAGTGACTTCATCCTGTGTCATCTCACTGAAGGACAAGTGGGCTCTTGGAGGGGCCGTGTGATAGATGACAGTGTACAGAGCTAGGGAGGAGGGAGCTAAATTAGATTCACTGAAAGGGCTCAGTCTTGAATAGTTAGTCTGTGTGCACCAAGGACACATAAAATGAGACGCTGGATTGTGCCACTTAAGCCTGTGGTGCCTGGATGTTGTAGTTGATGTGAACAGAAACAAAAATACTAAGGTGTAGAGGAAGTATGGCACAAAACAAATGACAGCCCATGAGTATATGAAGCATGTGTGCATGTGGTACTGGATAAGTATGCATGCATGTATGTGTGAAAGAGAATGGGGTGTCTCTGAATCTGGGGGCAGTCAGAGCCCAGCTCTGGGCAGTTGGATCACTTCCCGCTCCCTGTGGAGAGGTGTGCGCCAGCAAGATGAGAACCAGGGCCTCTGCAGCTGCTCTACTCCACGCATACAAGATTCTGACAGAATGCTCATTTCCCATCTCTCATTGCCTCATCTTTCCTTCAGTCTCACGCACTTTACATTGCTCTCTCTCCTCGTCAGAGAAGCTCTGCGGCTGGTGAACCAAGCACAAAGGCAACAGGAGAAACAGGCATTCAACCAAACACACAACGCTGAAAAGTTGGACATCACTAAGCAACATGCTTTCAGCTGTGCTAACATAACTGTGAAAAGGGTTTTCTAATTAAATCACATAAACCTGCATGAGCAACCTCACAACTGATGATTGTTGACAATGGACGTTTATACAGTGTCTATGTGAATATCCCATTAGAGGTGCAACAACAAATTCATTTATTTTAATTTAATTTAATTACCACTTGTTGTTCCAAGCATCTTTTGTCCTCACTCAAGCTGTGCTCCAGTTCTCAGAACATCTTGGCTTCTCGCACACATGAATGGGATAAAATAAAACAAATTTGCTTTTCTAGACTTTCCAAATTATACTGGACCAAATTCTGATGGTTAAACGTTTTTTTTTAATTTGATTTATTAATGCAAAGAATTAGCTTATTAACTGTAGTTGCAGGCCTTGTTTAATTCTAAGCCATTAACTTTTTCACATGTCTTCAGGGACAACAAGTTGCTCAAGGACATTTCTGCAGAGCTGATGCCAATGTCAGGACAGCTTGAGTCCAGCCCTGCTGGCTGAGGAGCAGCTGCAGGCTGTGGTCTGAGTGCATGGTTCCAGTTTTATGATCGCTTTGAGAACAATGTTTAAAAAAAGTAAGTAGAGCGGCATCTAGGCTCATTACTGAAATACACTGCAGGGACTGAAGACAAACAACACTGTGATGCATTTAGAATCCAGACGAATCAGCCCAAAGTATGAGAAAGAAGAAATAGGAAACGGCTTCGAAAACCGATGTTGAATTTATTTTTTGCATCTGTGTCACGTGTATTGAAAAGTTGGTCATGAACAAATGTGTGTGAGAATACACTTATCTATGCAGGACCATGACTGTGTGCGTGCGTGTGTCTGTGTGTGTGCGCGCGGATCAGATCAGGTGTTCAATGAGTTTCAGTGGAGCATGTTAGAAATGTAGTGGAAAAGCAGCAGGTCTGACACCAGTGGGTTCCATGATAAATGTGCACTTTGACAAATAATCCTATATATGTACTACTCTCACACACACACACACACACACACACACACACAGAGAGACACAGAGACACACACCGATCAAGTTCTGATGCAAGTGTTCTGGAGGCAAAAGAAAATGAAAGCAGCGGGTGTTTTCTTATTCATTCCTGAACTCTTCTGATCTGAAAATCCTTCTGATCATCAGATGCCATCTATAAGAAAACACAAACTATGCTGAAACAATAACAATCCTGACAGCCCGTTCGCTTCACACAGCATCTGACTCCTCTGTGGGCGCTGAGCCTCGACAACCAAAAACAAACTCTACATCACATGGAAAACTTGATACAGTACAGCAGGAGGAGAAAGAGCCTAAAAGTGTCTGTGTGAGCACAGGTATGTGTGTGTGTGTGAGTGAGAAACATGTCATACATGTGTGAAAACGTGCAGGCATACACAGGTGTGCATTTGCAGGATGTCGATCAGCCCCACTCTGCCCATGCCACAGCACTGCTGTGCATCTGTATGTTTGTCATAATTCGTCATGTGCATAATTGTATGTTTGTCTGTGCCGTGTATATGGACACATACTCGTCGTACCCAACGCCTGTTTGCAATTTTTTTCCCCTGTGTCTTTCATATGTGAGAAAACAACTTGTTATTATTATGACTCAAATGGTGGGTACAGCTTTTTGGCACTGGGAAGCGGAGCAGCAGAAAGGAATGGTAATGCTCAAAAAATGAAAGTTAGTGGAAAGTTGTCCGGTTTTCTTTCTCCAAAGTTGACTTTATTAGCTGTCCGTATATGTCCATAAATATTTATAAACAGCCAAAAATTGCTATAAAAGTAGAAGAAATGGGGGGGGGGGGCACTCCACACACGGAAAATTATGGGGGCCCAGTCCTGGTCTGGCATTAATTTCAGTCATTAAAAATGAAGGGGAAATTATTAGTGACAGACTTAAGGAATTACATCATGCTTTGGGTCAATGTGCCTCTGCAGAAAGGTTTAATAATGGGAGGACCAGGGTTACACCAATGACATCTGGATGCAGCTTGGCAACACCTTAAATTGGCTAAACAGTCCAACTAAAACTTAAATTGTTTTCACAGAATATAAGCGTAATTCTCATCCAGAAACAAATGCGCTAGAATAAAGGTACTGCAGTTTGGTTGCCAGAATAAAGTGACTGCATATTTATAGTTCAACACAAGATAAATCATTTTCCAACAGCTTTGGAAATAGATTGTCAGAATCTGATCTGTGAACCCACCGGCATATGCTAGGACCGCTGTTGTAAGTTTTCCACATTGTACAGCTTCAGTTTCATTCATTTCACTTCACATAACTGTATTTTTCTATTCATGCAAAACATCTACATAAATACATATGGAAATGAAATACTTGAATGTTTTCGGCTGATTTGTCAAAGCTGTACCTCTGGTCTGTATCAACTTAAAGTGACCTACTAAAAAAAAAAAAAAATAAGATTTTTAATTAAAAGAATCCATAAAGATTCAGACTATTCCACTGTTTAGGCTATGACTATAACCCATGATGTCATACTTGTCTCCCAATTCTCCTAAAAACAGCCTCTTTGATAGCTCAGTTGGTAGAGTGCAGGACTGTAGAGTTGCATACAAAGACATCCTTAGGTTGCTGGTTCAAATCTGCCTCGAAGGAGGTGCTCCCTTTTGTGGCCTGGTAGCTCAAAGGGATAAGAGTCAGACAGGGACGCAGAAGGTCACAGATCGAATGTCAGCCCATTCCCCATACCAGGTGTGTCCTTGAGCCAGACACCCAGCGCTAGCTCCTTGTAAGTCGCTTTGGATAAAAGCGCCTGCCAAGCAAAGTAATGTCATTTTTGTTAAAAATCCTATTGGCATAATGAGAAATAGTTTATAAACAGATCACGTTATATCTTATGTTATGCAAAGCAGTCAAAAATGACTCTGAATACATTTGTTACCAGATTTAAAAAGATTAGCTTAAAATGCTATTGAACCCATCACCTCCCTGAAATGTGCACACTCAGAAGTAGAAAACACTTCTAACCACAAGTTCTCTCAGACACCCTGCGCCTGAGCCACAGACTTTAATACAAGCGTCCCACAAAACATGCCGTTTTCTGGCAGGCACCAGTTTCATCTTGGCCAACCGTCAACCCCCTGCCATTTCACACCATGTCTGACACATTAAGTGTCTCATCATGGCCCTTAATTAATCTTATTTGGCCAATTATCAGGCCTATGGAGAGGATTTAGTTACTGTTATAAAAACTACTGTAAGAGGAGTTAAAGGGAGCGGGGACAGCATGCACTTAGTATAGTAATCCTGCGGTGCAGAAAATTCTGTGCTGCAGAATGAGATCACCGTCTGCTGGAGGTGCTGCAGAATTGAGAACGGTACAAATTTTCGCTGCAACACTTGAAAGAGTTTTCTGATTGTACAGAGGGGTTGATACAGCGCAACATGGTCATAACGTCTGCCGGTGATGGATGAAACGTCTGAATTATACTGATGTGTTGTTTCGCCACACATTTGGTAGAAATGAAGGACTGGACGCAGGTGGAGCATTACTTTTCTTCCAAACGCATTTGCTCCCTTTCTATAAACTTAAAATGCAACGAAAACTCCTACTGCAACACCAGAAAGTTAAGCTAAATTATCTTTGAGCCACAACAGCCAAGTTCTCAGCACTGAGGATGTCCATATTTTCTATAGATGACCATAACAAATGTTTAACTGCTTAATTCTCCCTTATACTGAACATGTGTACAACCATCTGCTTGTAATATGCTCCACGTTCGCCATTTAAGCAGGTGTTTCCTTGTATATTACATGACATTCTGCGCTGAATATTTTCGAGGAATTTCTGTTTCATCTTCCCACAGCTGCAGAGACTCTGCTTGTATCCTGCAGCTATAGGACATGTAAAGAGGTACAGTCTGCTTTTCTATGGGTAGAAAACTAAATGCTCTGTTCCAGCCACCAGGACATCAGACCCAGTGGTAGCAAGTGACGGAGGGAACAAAGACCCTCTCGTTTGTTTCCATCTAGCTCCCTCTCCTCAATATCTGGCTTGAACTTTGCATTACACACAGTAGCATCTGTACTATTTGTTCTGGATGCAAATGTAAAAATGCCAAAATTGAAATAATGTCTAATCTAATTAACTGCATTTTCAAAAATAGGGCATTCATCTTAAATGCTTCTGGCTCTGTTGGACCTTTTCCACTAACCCAATTAAAGAGCTGATTCAGAGAAAACACTTAATTTGGGACAGACAAAAAAACTGTCTCTAAGCAAGGAAAACGGATTCCACCGAGGCACCTGAGACAGCTACAATATTGTTATAGAGATTTGTTAAAAATCTGTGTATCATTTATTGAATTTGTTTACCTGCAGTGTGATTGATATTAGAACCCGCAGGTGATGCTGGTTCGGCCAACAGTAAGAGTTTATATGACGCTGTACTTGCTAGCATGCTAATGCTTACCAGCTGTAATGTTTTCCATATTCACCATCTTTGTTTAGCATGTTAGCATGCTAAAATTAGCCAATTAAACATTAAACATTAATAACTCTACAATAAATTCAATGTTGGCCAGATGATTGAATCAATGTTAAGATTTTCCATTGGATTAAGTGACATGTTGAAACGGCTGGTAAATAGAAGTCTTGACAAAGACAATCAGAAGATACTAGACAGAATCAATCCATGTTGCGTCCTCGGTCTGAGGTTGGGTGGGGATTTTTGCTGCGTGTCATAACCCCTCCTACCAAAAAAATAGACATTTTCTGTCTGTCTGCTTATTAACACCCTCATAAAAACGCAAATAAATGACAGTAATTTCAAACACCATATAATACAAAGCAGGTCTTGGTTCTAACCGGATTCAGGTTTTGCACTTTCATTCAACATTCAAACAACAACTAAATGTACTGTTCTTATATTTCTATATTTCTTCTTCTTACTTATATAAACTACTTACTTAAAGAATGTATTTTTCCAAAATAATTCAGAGGCTCCCAACTTAATCTTCCTGCAACCCATCTTAAGGCCCCAGATAGTCAGCAGATACAGGCCTTGCATGAGCTCTGACCAAAGTCTCTTTCTCCTCCAAGCTGGTCATTGTTGTGGGGGATGATAAATATTTACTCTTCCCAGCTTGGCAGGGAAATGAGTGGGAGGGGAGAGGGACCCATTGTGACAGAGGGGTCAGAGACACTGACAAGCCAGCAGGATCCTTCGTTCCCCGCTGGCACCTAAAGCCCCAATACACTTTTTCCTATGCTCTGAGACAGATCCACTGCCTGCAGTGGTTAGAGCTGGGATGTTTGTATGTGTGGGTGTGTGATGGAGATTGGGGGAACAGAAAGAGAGGGGACAAGCAGACAAGAAGATGACCACAGAAAGAGACACAGGCTGGAAAGAAGAAGAGAGCTCTTTTGAAAAAGAGAATGGAGAAGGTTCCCCTTTGAGCTGTTTACATGACAGACCACCAGCGGAACTCACAAGACAATAGAGCAAAGAGGATCCACAACACCACACAATGTAGACTGAAAGAAAAGAGGCACTGGTGTTATGAATACACATGTCCCTCCAGGCTTCATCTGCCCACTTACCCACTTTGCAACAAAAGAAACCCAATGGTCATTTTTCTCAGGCAGAACAAAACATGACTTTCCAGGCGCGGTCAAATTTAAATAGTCTATGTCAAAGTAACAATATTTGTTTAGTTACAGTTATTTACAAAAAGAAAGCAAAGAATTAGTGCTGGTAGTGGTCTGTGGGAAATCCCGCAGTGAGAAAGAACACAACCACAAGTCCTCACTAGCCTGGGGATTCAAGTTAAACCTCCAGACCTCAACTGGACCTCTCAGCACACCCTACACCTCCTCACTGTCTTTAACAGAGCAAAGACCTAACTTGATTAAAGTCAGCGTGAAGAAAGAGCTGCAACTTGAACACAAGGAAATTTGTTTGGATATATGTTACTGAAAAAATAATCTCTTATGTACACACTCATGCATGGGCAGTGGGTCAGCCAGGTGTTAAATGTGTCACAAATGTATAGACGGAGCTTCTTACTACTGTGATCAAAGACAGGCTTTCTCTAACAAAACCTCAGCACCTAGAACAATAAACAGAACTTGGATTTGCATTAATCTGCAGCAGTGTGTCTGTGCTTTTCCTTCATTTATCATTTCCTCTCATGTTAACTGGTTATACTATATGTTTCCTGTATGGGAAATATTTGGACATGAACAGAAAGCCGGTAAATTCAAAGCAAATGTTTCTCAGACTATGACCTAAATTAATATTCAGCAACTGCTGAAACTACTTACTGTGTCTATGAGTAGAGAAATGTCATAAAGACACACAATTAGTGTTTAGACTAGACAGGTTGCCTTTGTGCTCCTTAACCTAGACGTCAACAAACAGAAGCAAAACAGGCTTTGGACACATGGAGACACGGTTTAAAGCAGATCAAATCAATCAATTTTCAGCATCAAATTCCCTAAAGTGAAAACAGACACGGGAGTGTTTGGAAATTTGGCTTAAAACGGTCTGTAGAGAAGGAAGAGTGATGTCAAAACCCTCTTTATCTGTGCATGCACTGGGTTGGCTTACTATGAGATACCTGTTAAAATTATAATATTTATTAGTTGATTGGTACAGGCTGGACTAAAACAGAGGTGAGCAGTGGGTGAAATAAACAATGTGCAAACAAACAAATAAAAACCATCATCATCACTCGGGTACAGCAACTGTCCACTAATCGTGAACTCAGTGATTTGAGTCACATGTTGGAACATATCAAAGCCGGTGTGGCCAAGAATAGCCCTTGCAGGTACTCGACGGGTATGGGTTTGCAAAACAGAACTTGAACTACTCTCTGTCCTGAGCACTGCATCTCCGCTCAGACAAGACAAACAAAAGAACTGTCTGCACTAAAATATGCATTATATCCCCATTATCCTGCATAACGACTTTCTTGGCTGGAGTAAGTCCAATATCCAATGCAGAATGTGTATGTAAGCATCTGTGGAAACAGACTTCAATTCAGTGAGCACATTGTACATGTCCCTTCTAATGACATTATGAGTGACAAGCCAGATGGTTTGTCTCACTGTTTTTATTTTATAACACACAAAATTCACTGATGATTTTGGAATTAAATTGACTAATGTGTCTGCGTCCAAACTTAATGATAATAACGTGCTTGCAATCCATTTCAGCAAATTCCAAATATTTAGAAAATCAAGATAGTTTTTTTAGCATCTGCTATTAATAACTAAACATGACACTTTTGAAAACGTTCCAAAATGTTTCGACATTAGTAGATTTTCATCACATTTATTGTCCCTTGATATCAATATGTGGTTTCATTAAACCAAGCGAGGTTAACCATAAATCAAATTGCAGACGTGTTGAAGTAAAATCATATTTTGGCTGCAGAATCGCCTCCAACTGAGTTTATGCACTGATGTCATTTCACTACACCTGCGTTCTATTATATCAAGGAGTGGTGTTTTGTGAAAGCCTCCGTAACAGTCACATCAAGGACCACAACAGATTATTAAAATCACCAAATCGTAAACTTTAATGAAGACGTCAATCCGAGCTATCACAGCTGAAGCTTCTAATAAGGCTAAAAAACATTAAAAACATGCGATTGTCTGGCAGCTTTAACCTATTGGACATGAAACGGCTGCCAGAGTTGTCTTAAGACAGACACACTGTAGTATAGATAAACATCCTCAAACCATTCATTAGGCTAATAAAGCCTGGTGGATAACCTGAGGGCTTGGATGACGGAGCAGCAGTCATTTACAACTCTGCATGATCAAAGTGTGTGTTGAAGAGGGAGGTACAATGAGCTGGCTGCCAGGCTCAGCCCAAAGGTACAGTCAGACTAGTAATCAAGGGTTCCCATGCACGAGACAGTCAACACAGCTGCTAGCCGAGAACAGAAAGGGGTGGATCAGTCACCGGTTACTGGCAGACGTTTTTGATTTGCCAAGCCAGAATCGTAAAAACCTTCCTAAATGCTTTTATTTTTCTGTGGTTTTTCAGTCAGTCACTTGGCATGTGGTGTATGTTTGGCCGGTCCATTGTTTAGAAATTTGATAAATCCATTTGAAATTGGTATGTTGATGGAGTGATTCTATATCAAGCAGGAATCATAGTGGAGGTGGCTGCATTGCCTCAAATAAGAATTGCTAACATAGGAACTTGGTGCACATAACGGAGTTGAACAGAAAAGGGCCCAGTTGCTGTGTTAAATCAGCATGTAAGCCATGTCCTAATATTAAATGAAGCCAGGCACGCACACATTAAGTTGTCAAACTAGAACACATGAACGTACACTTGCACACAAATGCTGCTGAAAATACACACTAAATATGTTCATTTCATTCATAGGCGCACAGAAAAATGCACACACACTAAGCTGTGTTCCCTACCTTTTAACATGACAAGGAGGCCAATGTGAAGGAATGAGGAAGCAGGACAGACTGGCGTCCAACTTGAACTTGCAGAGACTTTAAACAGAGAGAGTTCTTTGCTGGCTGACACGACCCTGAAAGCCTTTCAGCAGGTCAGGGCAGGGCAGAATAAACCAGGTAGACAGACTGAGTGAGAAAGTACAAAATAGCAATGTGTCTGTGTGTAGACCATGGTTTGCCTGTCGTCACAAAGATCTGTTTGACGGCTAATACTTGGTTTTAAGGTAAAGGTTATAATAAAGTTTAGGGTAGCAGAGTGGATTGCATTTCGCCAATGAGTGTCCTGGCAGCTATAGAGAAACTAACGTGTGTGTGTCAGTGAAGCCAAGTCAAGAGCAATTGAGTTGGTGAGTGATGTGTGTGTGTGTGTGTGTGTGTGTGTGTGGGGGGGGGGGGGGGGGGTTGCTGGTGAGTACCTTTGCTGAGTTGAGATTTATACTTAAACATGAAGTCATGTGTTGGACAAAGCATCGAGATACAATTCAACCTGAACTCTTGACACCGTTATTTGTAGACTTAATTTGTGAATAGCTATCACCACAGCCATGTTTTGAGACCATAATTATGCTTAATTTGTGCATTTAAATAAAAAGAACTACTAACATTACATAGTGATTGCGAAATGTAGTTTTCCTCATACAAGCTACATCTTTCCAGAATATGAATCCATGTCAAAATGCCTGTTGGAGCACTGTGAGCGATGAGGCGTGGGTAAACACCTTTAACTTGCTCATTGACCCAGTTGTAGCAAGGTGAAGAATAAACATCTTCACCTTTTAGCAGAGGCTTGTCTGAACTCGTCAGACATAGGTATGGGGGAAAGGAAAGGAGCACCAGCAATAACTGCTTTATTCTTTTATAGTGGTGGCTATGTTTATCTGCTTGTGATTAAGGGGCACAGTGATTAAGGTATAGTGACTTTTCTGTTAGGCATGTTGATTGTTAGTTTGTACAAAGCTGAGTCTTGGAGAGAGAGGATCTATGTTGGGTTAGTAATGAGTGCTTTTGAAAGGCCTCAAAGGGTATACACGGTGAGATAAAAGCAGGTAAAGTAAAGTAATATAAAAAATGGAATTAAACTAAATATGAAGTTGTTTAGGCAATGTTTTACAGCTTTGTTCTGGAGAGCTCAACCTATCATCAAGGCCCAAAGAGAGTCACAAAAGCAACAAATACACTATGACAGAATGATATAAAGTGGTGAGTAATAATTGTTCATAAATAATAGTGGTGTAAGGATTCTGCAGCTGCAGTTTGATTTGTGTTATGAATTTGAGGGTTTGTACTGAGCCTAAATGCCTCACGACACAGGTGACCTACACTGTGGGGTAGGACTAAACATCTGATGTTTTACAACAATTTGTAATAACACAGTGTATAGCGTGTGTCCTACCTGTGAGATGATGGACCATGCTCTGCATCTGTTCATGCGTTTCGATACTTGAAGTCCTCCTAAATATGAGTCTTGATCTGTGGACAGACACAGAGACAACATTCAGTGTTCTGTAAATAGAGTAGATTAGACTTGCATTGAGGACTCGAGCTGGGCAAGATGTCTGTGCCTTAAACAAATTAATTATCCATCTTTGGAAAGTAGTCGTTTGTAAGTAGTAGTAGTCAAAAATAAAAAAGATTTCAAAGGTGCATGTAGGTACCTCAGAGGTCATGCTGCTGGTGCTCCCCACAGGGGTAATGAGGTATCAGGAGGTCATTTACCGGTGAAGAGTACACACACTGACACAACAGCACCCAGTCACACATATTAAAGGGTTTAGACGATGGTTTTAACGATGGCAAGATGAGATGGGAATGCTTGATAGGAGGTGAGAAAATTTGCCTCTGACATCTATAACAACAGGTAACCTGACAACAAGGTTCTAATATGCCGAGTATGTGTAGCGGCGCCGCAGAACAGAAGGCCATTCAAACCCAACATATGGTCCACATCATCAATTACCAAGGTGTGTGTCGGGAGAGAGAAGATGAAGAGAGTGGTAGCCATGAAAGGAGTTTAAATGTGGACAGATGAGGAGAAAGGGCCAATTTAGAGTAACAACCTCAACTCAGAGGAACCTATTCAACCCAGCCTAATGGCTAAAAGTTCCTCGCCAGCTTTCCTTTGTCAAACAGAGGAATCAACACATTTTTCCAAAGTTTTTCTTTCAGCCTCCTCGGTTCCGAATCATCTTCTGCTAATCTGTCATGCGGCGTCCCACAAGGCTCAATTTTTGGGCCACTGCTGTATTTATTGCCTCTGGGTTCCATCCATAAATGGAAATGGCAGGCGCTCTCTTTTAATTGTTATGCAGATGACTGCCAAAGGATTGCACCTCAATAAAACGTGTTTTGGCAAGTCTAGATAACAATAAAGCGTGGTTGGCGCTAAACTTTTAAAATTTTAAAGAAAGGGAAACAAAGGTGTTGGTATTTGGACCCAGTGGTCCCTGGGTCCAAATAACCTAACTGTCCAACAAAAGTATATTTCCATATGAAGTTTATTATGGATTTCTTTCTTTGTCATTACACCCCCAACGTTTTTAGTGTTTCTTACAATTAATAGTGTAATAGTTGCAGTGAAAAACCTCTAACACTAGAGCTCCACTCTGATTTAGTCTCAGGGAGATCCAGGTTGACTGTATGCCAGTTAGGGTCTCTTTGCAGAGAGTTCCCATCTACTCCTGGTCAGTAGTAGGGCCAGGCCAAATATGCATACACCAATTAATCCAATGTCTCAAGTCACAGTCTGCTCTCATTTTCAAAGGAGTCACTCAAATTCTGGGGATTCACGTCCAAGAATCTGCCTCCCTGTGCCAGACATCATTTAAAAGAGAAGGCAGAGACTCCAGGGCTTTATAAATAGTAGTATTCAAAGAAAGACCAGGGGCTGTTCAAAAAGTCAAGTTTCACAAGAAGGGGTTGGACTAAAAAGAACTACTCCCCAAATTCCTACCTTTCCACAATTCTAAAAATGTTTCCTTTGAGCCTGCAAAAACACAAACAATCTGTTGATTCAGTGGCAGAATCCTTTCTCTTAAGCCACTATTTGCTTGATGACACAAGGCGAAGAATTTGAGCAATGTCTCTGTATCGTAGACTCATTTCCTCTAAGTGAGAGTCATCTCCAGACAGACACGAAGGACAAAATGAACTACGGTTCCTTCCTGCAGCTCTGGTTCCAGGTCAGACAATGTCCTGCAGACATGTTGTGGTGTTTCTGTGCTGAGAGGTTCGCTCTCATCTGACGTACACTCCGATATTCAAACATATTCTAACTATTTATTCAGAACCAGCAAACATGTAACGTCATGAAGCCTACGCTTACAATCAGTCAGGAAACGGCATTTTCCAATGACCTCATCAGACTCAAAAAGGCAGTAGCATCCAATCAATGACCATCAAGACAAAATGTCTTTGTGCTGCACTTGCTGAAAGTTGCTTGCTTGACTACTGGATTCTGAAGGGCTTTGAATTCTGAATTGCTTTTCTTTAAAATATAGGAGATCAAAGTAGCCTCATAACATTTCTGCTTTCAAATGAGTGAAAAGCCAGAGCATGCTCTCTCTGTGATGAGATCAAATTGAACCCAAGCAGGCTTAAAAAAAACTTTGCTTGTTCAATAGGAGCTTAATGCCAGGAATTATTGTGCTGCTTTGCCATTCATGTTCATTCTCTCTCGCTCTCTGGCCCTACCTAATATTTTCCCCTGCCAACTCAATTATATGTCATGAATGTACATGCTAATAATATGCTATATGTAGTTTAAAGAGCACTGAAGAATGACCTTTTCCTTAAGTACTAAGGGGAAAGGAAAAAAATGGAAGAAGCTTAACAGGCTGGCAATCTTTGCACCTTATGGATGCTAGCCAAAAAGCATCTATCCCACTACTCTCTCCATTTGTGTCTTTTTTTAGCTGTTCAGTTTCACGCCAGATATGTAAATTACTTCTGAAAGTTACACAGGAGCGAATATGGGACCTGTCAGTTTTTAAAAAGCCAAAAATAAATAAATAAAATAATTAGGCCCGTATCAGATGACATAGGGATATCAACATGGGGGATCTCGAGTGAGAAAAAAGGGGTGCATGGTGAGAGAGTCAGCAGGACCAAAACAGGCCATGGCAACGTGGACTAAACAAATTAAGTGATGCTTGGATGAAAGACTAGAGGTTAAAAGGAATGAATGAACTTAAGATTGATGTCAGCCCACAAACGTTAATCACATTATAAACTGTAAAAGTCACCTGACTGAATCTGACTTTATAGACTTCTGGAATACTAACCAAACAGCTAATTGTAAAGAAACTCAACAAAGATACTGTATTTCATGTATTTCATGAGCTGTTCTATTTACCGCAACTTTAAGGAAGACCTACAGGTAGACCCGCCTAACCGAACCTACCAACCCTACACTAATCCCAAATTTCGGCCTGAAACTGACCTATAGCCTTTTGGTTCAGGTAGCGAACTTGTAACCAATTATATCAATAAAGTAATTAGTAACTTGCAAACTGACTGCAAAGTTAGCCCAACCTAACTCAACATTCAGACAGCAGTACCTTTTATAGACCACTGGAAGAGCATTAGTCAGGTAAATTTATATTCTGTTGTTGACGTTTTGATCTTTTGCAGTTAAATGAAAAATGGGTGGATGGTGCACACAAAACTACGTCTTGCAGCTGTTCCTGTGTGCCTTACTACTGTCACTGTTTGTGTTCCCAGGAGACGAGGACAAAGCTGTTCCAGGTTGTTCGCTAACATGCCTTCTCATTACCAAAGGTCACGCTGCTAGAATACAATGCTAACCTCCCATGCCAAAGGTTTCAGGAGGATGAGGATGACAAGGGGGGATTACGGTGGTGAAGAAGTGAGCAAAAGTTAGGAATCCAAACAACTCTCCTGCTTCACCATTTCCTTTCATTTCACTTCATCATCCATCTTGGGGCCGACTCCTGGATTCACACTGTTGTGTTACAAATAAGCTTTCCTTCCTTGAGCCACTTTATGAGGCCAAAACCGGTTAATAATCAGATTTGAATTCTGAAAAAATGGACCATTTAATGCTCTAATGTGAGGGTTTTTTGTTCTCCAATTCCCCCCATTTCCAGGTTAAGCGTTTGGCACAAGCCAGGGTGTATGCCTATAGATGGCATTGCTTTTACATCACAGCAAGCTAATTAGCTCTTGCCTGCTGTTGCGTTCACTCAAACCAGACCAAAGATGTGAAGGGGTAGAAATTCAAAGAGGGTGGGACAGATATGTTTCCTTGGATAAGGCAGGGCTTAATAATGACTTAATCATGGATATAGCCTGGAAAACAATATAGTGAGGTGCCACAAATGATGGTGCAAACACAAGTGCTATACAAAAGGATGCAATGTAATCCATTGTTATGGATACGAACAGTAGACACCAGGTTGACAGGTTTGTGTGTATGTTGGCAGTTACAACATCTGGATCTTGTAGTACATACCTCTCTCAATAAAGCATCCCCCTCATGCTGCTCCCTCCACTTCTCATTTGCTTCTGCCTTCCAACTTTTTTCCTACATCCACTTTTTACCCAACTGATTCAAGGTAATGTGAAAAATTCCAATTACCAAAAAAAACAGGACCTACCAATGGCTGAACATAAACTTAGAATATGCAACAGAGGCCCTTAACGAGTGTCACGTTGAATTGTGACTGAATACGTCAGCAGATCATTAAAGGACCTCTTCAAGATCAAAGTAATTATGTAAGTTTTACATGAAGAATTTTCTAGGCCAGCAACAGGAGGAGGAAGGTGCTGTTAGCATTATGCTCCACCAACAGAACCCCTTTTTACCCAACAAGTAGAGAACAAGCAAGGTCTTCCAGCTGTCTTCCATCAGCAGCTATAATGCGACAGGGGAAAGAGAGACAGGAGAAAAGAAAAGAGTCTGTAACACCTGCAGCAGGGTGCCAGCAAACATTCCTTGGTCCTCCGACCCCGTGGTGATGCACTCCATAAATCCATGTGATTAGCTACAGTAGCAGGCCTAAGTGCCACTTACATCAAACCCCAAAGAGGAAGTTGTTGTGACCTGCAAGTCTTGGAAATGTAATTTAGGCTGAGGTGATTATTACAAAAACAAAGCTAGTTCTGTTTCTTTAATAAGAGAGGATGGAATAAGTAAGGGTGTGATAGAAGGGTTTCAAAAGGACGACACATTTCTAATACTATGCCATTATCTGAAAAATTTGTGAGAATCTGGATAAATAACTCCATTATTAAGCTATTAAATAAAACTCAACTAATAGTAAGTCAATTACACTTTAGTATTCTGGGAAGAATAAACCAAAACAAGACACAGATGTGCACCCAGGTGCTAAGCCAATGTTTTCACACGGTGAAGTGAAGTATAGTTACCTGTGATCTAAGTATCTCTTTATTTTTTCATAGGGCTCTTCATGAGGAATGTACAAAACTTACACAACAACTGAAAGAAAAGAACATTTGTTCTCATACAAAAACCACATGGAGAGGCACACAAGGACAGCTAGCAAGTGTGCAGTCACATCCAGCTGCAGTCAAACATTACACTGTGCAGTGAAAGGCTCTGAGATTGGCCTTGACAGCTGGTGAGAGTACTTACGTCTGCGCTGACAACAAGGGATGATCAACAGTATAATCCTACAGGGTGACCTAAGACTTTAATATTCTTGCAGAAAGTTATATGCATTCATCTGTACATATGTTGATAAGCTCTGATTCTTACAGAGAGGGTATCAGGTTTCAAACCCCATGTCCTAATAGGCCTTGGTGTCTAAAGACAGCAGGAGACAACTGACCAGTCAAAAGCTCTTACTATAGGAAAGAGTGTTATAATTGGTCTAACAAGCCAGGCTAAAAATCTCCTTAGTAAGACACATTTTAAGTGATTATATGTAATATTTCTCATTTTTTTAAATTTATTTTTGCTACTTTCTAAATCTGTTTCAATTAAACACTAAATAAAATCCAGAACCATTTCATTAAATAAAAAAATTATATTGAATGTTTCCATTAAAAGCAATGCTGTGTTTGCTATAACACAATGACTAGAGTTGGCTGCACAGAAACCGCAATGAAAGTCAAATAAAACCTGCAGCAAACACACTTATGGAATCTGGCGTGTTTTCCAAGTGATCTTTACTTTACTTACTTTTATCCAGACTTACAAGGAGCTAGCGCTGGGTGTCTGGCTGAAGAACACACCTGATTGTTGTTGGACAAATAATAATAAATGTTTTATTGATCCTCTTGGGGAAACTGTTGTTTGGACAGAGCAGTCTTGTTCAAGGAAACTACAACGTGTAGCTTTGTGTAGACAGAATCGAACCGCTGACACTTAGGTTGAAAGACGACTGCTCTACCTACTGGGCTATCACGCCGCTCGTACTTGGCCCCTATAAATAATGTGGCCCCTTGATGGCCCCTAGATCCGCCGCTGCTCACAACCAATGAGGGCATTTGGGGGTGGGCCTAATACTGCTGCAGCTTTCTGCAACAGAACCCATGCAGCAAATCACCCAAACAACGGACACCAACAGAAGCACTTAAGGGAATTGTGTGTTTCTTGACAGAGGTCAAATTAAGAACCGTGTTTAAAAAAGCATACGTGTGCCTTAGTATGTGCGCGAATCAGGGCAGAACTCCTATGAGCTGATACAGAGAACAGAGGAGAATAGTAAATTACATCACCATTTAGAGACAGAATCCACATTGTATTTTATATATTTCATTTATAGTAAGTTAACATCGCAAAAGAAAAAAACAACATAACACTTTACATTTAGACGATGTGTAAGCATCTCGCCCCTACACCTCTACACCTCTGTACTGTAACCCAAACAGCAGGCCCTCCAGGGTCAGTGGCTTGCGCTCAGGCCAAAATTGATTTCTTTCTCCCTTCCTCCCTCTCACCCCTCTCAGGAAGCACCATCCCACCCTTCCAAACCCTTTCTGGTTTGTGTCACTCTAATGGTAAAGTTCTCCTAACCATTCTGTGGCAAGAAAGCAGATGAGGCGCAGAAGACAGAAAATAAAGGAGGGAAGAGGGCAGTTAGGTTGCAAAGGGGAGTATGAAATGTACTCTTAAAATGTTCTTCTGGCCGCCGAGCCCAAAATATTTTTTTTACATTTGCACATTTTTCCAATTTATCCCTTATTGAATTATTGCTTCAGACTCCTAGACGCCTTTCAGGAAAGTGTAGCAGAGAAAGAGGAAAAACAATTGTAGAAAAGGAGCTGAATGCACGTGTCAGAAGAAGAACTAAATCTGTTCCTTTTTTCCTGAACCAGCTTCACTGTGAGGATAATAGGTCATATACAGCATATTATAGACGATGGTGTTGGAAGCTCAGCCTAGTCGCAGTGAGACCCCATTTAAATGTTGGAAATGTTCATTTTGTATATCAACCAAATCTTATTTGAGGTATGTGGCAATAGTTTTTATGTTTTAGTATGTTTTGTAGTTTATCGTAATTTCATATTTTAGACTGATATACCATTTCATTTTAGTCCTCCGTCTCAAATAAACAAAACTATTGCTCCTTTGAAACTCTGAATTGTTTTTCTGCCATTAAGATCTCACTAATTACCTCCTTTGTTGAATGCCATTTCCCTATAAATTATTGTCTTTATCTTTGTCTGCTTTCATGAGGGTCAGAGGGCAAACTGGGGTCAGTGCTCTCATCATCACAAGTGAGTTAATTTGGTAGGAAGTTGGGTGCTGTGGCCCTGCCTAAGGCTGCAGATTGACAGATAACACACAAAGATTTGTGTGCACGTTATTTCATAGTAAATATAAATGATATATATGTATTTATAACTCTAGAAAGACTAAATACAATATACAAGCTTTAAAGGTCAGTTTTAGTGCAAGACCTTGTGGTCCAATTAAAATAACTATTCTTGGAGGAAGTTCTCTTTGTAAAGTGTAAAGAATTCTAGTAGTTGGAAGGGCCATCAAGACAACAGTCTACTACAGCAAAAGCTACGTTCATGGTAAACCACTTGCTCAACAAGGGAAAAAAGGTTGCTCTGTAGCAGTTTGGATAAGCCATCTGTAATCATTAAATTGCAGTTTTCCATCCACGCTGCCTCTCAGCTCGGTCGCAGGGCACATTCTCAGGTATCATGGGTCTCTATGGTGTTCAGAAGATGCCAATTTTAACTGAGGGACTCCAAGCAAATAGTTCAGAAAACAAATGCAGACATTGTGAGTGGAGACAAAAAAGTTTCACAGAGAAGGTCAGTGAGGAAGAGACATTTTTGAAATGCAAAGACTTCCAGCAAATAAAATTTTCTAAATATCAGTTGTACAGATTTCCAAAGCTTGAGTTTAATAATGCCTCTAGGACCAATAAGCTCAAAGGGCACAGAGGAAAGTGTGATCTTATAAATTCCTCATTTTCTTCCTTCAGTATTTGCCAATATAGTTAACACTGGAGGATCCATTGATCAGTCTCACACACATTTTCTCCTCTCACCTGCATATTTTGGTGATGTGCCATGAGCACTGTTTGGGCATGTCAGTTATGATTAAGTGTAAGTGTATTTGGTGTATTAGGGAAATTTGGCCCTGTCCTGTTCATCAAATCAAAGAGGGTCAGAGGGTCATTGGTTCATGAATTGTGCACCATTTTTCAACTTTACAAACTACAATAAGTCCCACTGCAAATTTCTTCCAACAACATTGTATGCAGGTAAATGGGGCGTGAACAGTAGTGATGCAACTGTGAACTGTCCATAGGCGCCACGATGGAATACAAAGCTAAAGTTGAAACAGTGAGACATAAACAATATGATACAAATATGTCCTTCCACCTCAGAACTTCACAATCGCAGATTCCCAAAAATTAATATAGTTAAATATCCATTTATCAAGCATCTCAGAGTTGGGAAACATTCTTAAGTGGTCAACAATTCTTAGAATGACACGATTTTGGCCCCATTTTTAAATGTAACGAGTAAATGTACTAACTTAAGAACACCACTCCTCTCGCCAAGAGGTATAAGTATAGGTCAAATTTCTAATACTAATGGTAAACTTCAAATCTAAACTAAAAACATGTCACCATTATTTGTACTGTGTGGTTCTCATGTGTCATCACACTGTTTGTCTGGGTCCTTGTCCAAGTTTCAGATGGGATTCTGAGATGCTTGAAAAAAATGGTCCAAGAGCTTCCAAGGCTTAATCATCTGCATGATGTATCTTTCTTTCCATGTTTTGATGTGAAAATGCAAGAAGAAAAGAACAGTACATGACCTGCTTCATCAAGCAGAAGAAAACACCATAGATTATGATCTGTTTGAATGTCTGGTTAAACATGTTCAATAACTGAGACAAAGTCTGCTGCCAATCAGAAGTTGGGTGAGATTCCGTGGTGAGCTACATGTTCCATATGTCCAGCATTACTCAACACTGGCTCACGCCAGTTACTATAGGGGCGAACCCCTTCAACCATTCAACACTAATGGGTTGACAGGGAGCAAGACTTCAGAGGAGCTTTATTACATGCTCTTGTGTGAGAAACAGGATGGTGATGGGAGTGACGGTAACAATGACGCACATCCACACACACAGACCCACATATCCATCTAATACACAAGTGATTTTTGGTTGTTTCTGGTACCCCTCTGTTCAGTCTTTTTGTTTTCATCCATTTGCTAATGCAAGGTGAAGGTGACACTCTGCACCCACAGTTCCCAGAAGTCTTGCCAACTTATTAACTCTCCACCCCTTTTAATCACATCTCTGACAGTCAATGTCAAACAGGCCTGACAATAATATTACATCAAGCCCAGAATGCTGAGAGAGCAAGTGATTCACCACATGCCTCCTGTAAAGTGCACTGAGGTAGCTTTTCTTAACACAGTCTGCACCACTCTCTAAAGAATCACAAACAACAGGTTCTGTAAATCTGTGTTCCAGATTTACATCTGGTCTCATTTAAGATATCATGGTCAAGATATAACATATTTGGGAACCCATTAATGTTACTATTAATCAACAACATAACACCATTAAACCATAACGTTAGCTGGGAGAAATGGGAAGAATAGAATCTTAGAATTAATACTACTGTATGAAAAGCATCAGCTCTGTTGGAGTGCACTGCTGCTGAATGGTTATAGAGCATTACACGTAACCACAATGACCCTGGTTTGGTACCAGCTGGGGGACCTTTGTCAAACGCTCCCTTTCTCTTCCCATGTTTCCCGTCGGCCTCTCTGCTACTTAATATTATTATAGACTAAATTAATAAATAAAAAGTGGTCTTTCTCTCATTAAACAGTTAGTACTGTGCATCGTGGAGAGAGTCAACTGCGATAGTTCCTAATGCTAGCATAATACTGCAGAGACTTGTCACTACACCACTGATATCAGCACTGGGCATGATATTTATTAAGCTCCACACCTCGTGACAACAATATCAGCCTCCTGTGTTGCCTCAACAAGCTGTCCATTTATTTAAACCTTAAGCTCCGTTTCACATACAAGCCTTGTTGAGGGAGCTTAAGGTTAGTCCAGGGGTACCCGAGCCCCTGACTGAACGCATATGAGCCAAACATGACTGGACAAGGCCAGCAGCTGCAGGGTCAGGCCGCAGCGAGGAACTCGCCCGTAGGAGGAAAGGCCTTGTTGATCCCTCAGCCAGTATGCACACTCTAGTTAGTGCAGTAAATCCTAATGAGGCTGTTCTCTGTAGAGAGAACCAGGGAGCTGTCTTTGGGCATTTGTCTGGAGAGCTGAACAACTGAAGAAAGATGATGTAAAGCAACCCACTCACTTACCAAACACAAACCAAGACTGATAGCTGAGGGACGCTTAAAGGTGTTCTAGAGGCCACTGCAAGGTAAGGGACTAAAGAAATGTCAACCCAATTATAATGTCACAAAAAATCTATCAGAAAACGCAGGCTGACATGTGACTGATGGCCCATGACAAAATAGCTAGCGGACAGTAGGTCAGGACAGCACAAGTAGCCCAGGTTTGGCAATTTCAATTTTTTTGTTCAAATAATGATTGGATATTATCACAGCAACAACAGGCTAAGAACTGCAGTGTGAGAAAAATGTCTCAATTCTGAAATCATATTAAGAAATGAAACAGGACTTTGGAAGGAATCCTTTTTTTGATAACTATATGGGACGTACAATAACTGTGAAAAAAAGATTCCATCTGTGGTTGATATTCCCTACAACTCAATACAGACCAACAGAAGTCGGGGAGAGGAAACAGAGCAACAGAAAAAGGGTCGATGTTCAAAGACATTCCCATGTTTCTCATCTGTCTTTGGGGTCAGTCCATCTGAAGGGCATTAATTCATTTTCCCTCTCGGTACCTCTTCCTTCTCTTCAGGAAAACTGAAAATAATGCTTTGTAGCAAAGCTCAGTTTAAAAGTCAGATCGCCATATATTACAATGATGCACTCTGACAACTCTCTTGACTTCAGTCCACTTTTTTTGCAGAGGGGGGGAGAATAAAATAGTGGCACTAATAGGCTACACCTGTTCCTTTTCAGTATCTGTCAGTATATCAAATACACAAACAGTGGCAGCTGCTGTAAGAGTAGTGCTCTGGGGCTGGGTGATGCAAAAACACAAGGACAAGAGCTGTTTTCCCGAGCACTTCTTTCCATGCAGAGACCCCTCCAGGTCAAATAGCTAAAAGCAGAGTGCAGTGGCCAGCGTTTGTAATATTTCACATATGTTCTGCAAAGAGCACCAGGCACTATTGATTTCTTTAATCTAAAGCCCAGGAACCAAAAAAGGAAAAGGGCCTATCAGGCAGCCTGCTTTCAATCAGGAAGTCCTAAAAAACTCAGTCAGGAGCTGAAGTGATAGACGGCCTGAGCGACACCATGATAGGATCCATGCCTCTGTCTGCCAAGGCTCAAGTTTGCCCGGTGGGGTCACCCACATGACAGCAACACACCTGAAAGTCAGCTACTATCAAATACTGGCTGTGTTAAAAAAGTAGAGGGATCAGACCATGAGGGCTCATTCTTCTATTAGAATAGATCAAAATGGAGGGTGTGGCAGTAATAAGCTGCAAGTCAAGTCAACTTTCCACTACACTCCCACTGACCTACACAGCATGCATGTGTGGAGGTGAGTGCTTAATGGAGGAAGTCAGTAAATAAATCTAGCCAGGTTTTTATTGTTCCTGCTACAATGAGGTCTTATTTCTCAATCCAAACTACAGCTTATTATGCAGCCTATTTCCTCTTCGGTGCTGTACTTTAACAATACTACTGGGCCAAAAGTACAACTTTAAAATTTGGTCTGTACTGAACTCAATATGTATCTCACATTGATATAAATGTGATATTTATATCAATGATGGGATATAAATATCACATGATAGGACTGATAACCAGGTGAACATCTCTTTCCTAAAAGAAAAAAGAAATCTTCACTCGGTTGAGCTATCCAGGCCTGACAGCACCAGGAGACACATGTCCTACATATAGTGCAGCAGCCTCAAGTCTCCACAAAGACGGACAGATTAGGCACGCTGATACCACCGAGGTCTCCGTCTTTCAGCTCGACATCAAAGAACGCAGAGCAACTGTTTGAATTATTGACAGCAAGTGTGCACTTGTGCCTCTGGTGGCAACCAGGTCCAGCCCCGATTAACCTCTGCACCACTCAGAGGAAGGAAAGCAGAAGGCACAGCCCACAGCAAATCTATAGCTAAAATACCGTATCAACAACTGCCAGGTCAGGAGGCCATCTGACGGCTCAATTGCAACTCAACAGGAATGGACAGTTAAAGTTACTGTAGATGTAACCTCTGCCAATCATATGCTGAAATGTAAGTATATTTCCACCTGCGTGTCCCCATCTCAGTCTGTCGTCCCTGCATTATTTTATCAATGATCTGCTGTCCTGAGAGTTCAAACACAGGTTGAATTACTCCCAACCTCTAACACAAAACTTCCCTTTCAGACTGCTCGTGCTTCACCTCACTCGCCTTCACTGCCAGTGCTCTGAAAAGACTGCAGCGTATTATTAGCAGATGGACAAAAGGTCGGGTATTATAGTGCAAATGACACAACCATCCGATGCACTGGTGATGAATACTGGTGTTGTCGACAGGGGATAGAAGCAAAAGACAACAAAGAAGCATTGATAACACAGATGAGGAAAACACGTATTTTGTTAATTGTTGCTGGGAATCCAGATTTTTCCTAAGAGGAGGACTGATTTAGAAACAGAACAGTGGCTTACAAAAAGACAATGCAATGGAAAAAGTTGCCCACATGGAGGTAGTCCAAAAATGAGATGGCAAGCAGCTGTTGAAGCCAGCTGTCTTTGCCAGTTGTTCATACGGGCTGGGAGGCCAGGATGGAGGGATTGAGAGACATTTAGGAAACAAGGAAGGTTGGAGGAGGGGACAGACATGACTAGCAGACAAAGATGGTGAGGGCTGACAGAGAGGCAGGAAAGTAGAGGGACCTACAAGACTGGAGTTGGGAACATGTTTATTGACCAGGGCAAAAGCAGCAGGTTTTATAAAGGAACACATTTATATGTAGCCAACCAGACGTGACTCTGGTCTAAATTAAGTTTTTTTTTTTAATTTCTGCTAACTGCTTTGTGAACAAACTCCAGCTCCTTATAACATCCAAGAAGAGCACTAAAACAGGAAGGTGGACAAACCACTGGAATCTATAAACAATTTTATTATGGCTAAAGGACCAAGTAAGTGCATTGAACCTGGCATTTTAGAGCCAAAATCCAATTGTAGGAAGCTTTAATTCGCGTATGATGGGCTGCTACTCTATGCATCACCTGCTGCAACACAGGGGGTTTTTCTCCTTATTCTTTTTTTAATAACTATGTGAAAGCCATTAACACTCTGATGGCAGTTTAGTAGCTTAGTTGATTACTCTGCAACTGCAAAGTAAATGAATGTGAGCAAAAAAGAACAACTTGTGCTTCTCAGTTGCAGTGAAGCAAAAGTAATATTAACAAAATGGAAAAGTAAACAATGATGTTCAAAAAATATACTGTGAATAATACACAATACATGCCAAATTTGTGATATGGGAATCCCAGATAAAAAGTATTCTTATGATAAAATCATAAGAATACTCGGATAAAATCTGTGGGCTGGTGATGTAGAAACTCTACTCAACAGCAGTGAAATCCCAACAGAACATCCCACAGGGAGTCTCCACACTATCAGGACTACTAGGAAGACATGGAGGAATAGTCAGCGTTAGAGCGCCCACTGGTGGCATCTTCTCACATACACAACTTCAAGAAGACAGAACTATCATAGATTTAACTAACTTCTGTGATTTTGACTAATTCTAAATAAGGGCTGGTTAAACGTGGTGCTTCCAGCATTCAGCCACATGCCATGTGTGACAAGTACATACAGTCAACATATGCAGTGATGAAATCCTCACTCACTCTATAAATGATGTCCGTGTCTGTGTCCAGGTGTGTGTGGGTCAGCCAGTGAGAAATGTTTGTCACACATACTTACTGTTTGGGATGAGCTCTCTGTGCTTCCTCAAGTTACCAACAGCAACACGATGACCTTAAGCAGTAGCCTCCATTGGCCTCTGATAAGAGAGAAAGAATGAACATGTCACTTAAGAATATTGTGCATTATTTCCCAACAAATTTTAAATGTGTGCACGAGAAATGTAAGATTTTGGTACTGAAATCACATATGATATCAAATAATTACACAAAATGAAAGCGTTTTATTTTGAAATGTATTCTAAATAAACAGTCAAATTGATATTGAGTTCAAAGTGATATTTCATCACATGAATTATCGCTAATTCTGTGTTGTTGCTGAGGCCAAATGCTTTTCCTCACTCCAACCCACTGAGCCAGACCCCTCTAAGAGCTGCTGGTAACATATGATGCTGAGAAAGATTATGGTGAGAATAACACAAACTACAGTATCTGACAAAGCTTAAAAATCCAATGCCTGTGGCATCTAAGATGTATTAAAATAGTGTCAATCAACCTCAGAATCCTTATGTATAAATGGAATAAGGAATGGAATAACGTCCAAGCATTTGCAGTGTTACCATCTGTTACAGAACTAGGAAAGTGAACTGTTTGATTGTCAGAGTTGTTCAGCTAACACAGAGGTTGAATCACATCTCTGATTCACACAATTTCCCAAGTACTAACTCACTTTCTGCAACATTAGAGCCAAACACATCCTTATGTTCAGCACAATAATAATAATAAAACTGAGGTTCCATTAGATGTTGATTGATACGGAAGAAACGAGGAGTAAATTCTATTTATTCACAGTTGTTACCATCGCAGCAGCTAAAACGTAGCACGCGTGTACGTACGTGGGAGATGCGGCGGGCGGCTCCGTGACTTCTGATCAGGTACGTGTAGCTGGAGCATGTCTCTGTGGCCGCTACCGTAAGAAAAATGACGTTATCGTTATAGCCTCGGCCTTATGTCAAATCACAGCTGACCCTTTCACTCCACAAGCTAGCGCTCCCTTTAACGCTGAAGCTAAAGCCAGCCTGAAACCCGCGGCACTGGCCCGTCTCACCGTCACCGAGGTCTCCAAACTTTCCTCGGTTTTCTCCGACCACTGAAGACAAACCGACGCTGACGTTTTGCTCCCAGCGAGCTAGCTAAGTTCACGTTAGCCGAGAGACGCTGCTAGCCCCGGCTAACATCGCTGACCAAAACAGCTGGCTGCACAAACAGCGCTCCCCCACTGTCTGCACTTTCTGTTTTACCGCATACTCACGCGAGCACGCGCCGGGTCTGCGGTACCACGCGCGCCGAACACTAGGAAAGTATCCCCGCTCCTCTACTACAGTTTCTGTCTGTGCCGGATGCTGATGTATTCACTACCAAAGCATCAAACCACATTGGGAGGGCAGCTGCGCACTGAGTTCTTGTTTGCACTTGAAAGCCTTTATGAGGTTTCTGGGGAAATGTAGGGAACTTCGCAGGACACTAGGAGGAAGCATTGCACTTATCCTGCTGCCCCCCCTGTGGCCTTTGTATGTGTGATTTCTATATTAAAGTAGTCGTATTCAGTGGTGGAAAGTAACTAAATACATTTACTTAAGTACTGCAGGCTACTTGACAATTTTGAGGTAATTACACTCTACTTTAAAGGCTTATTTCACTACATTTCAAAAGCAAAAAGCATACTCCTACACTATACTTGTCAATACGTTCAGTAACCAATAGTTACTTTTCAGGATTGACAAAATAAAATACAGTAATAAAATAATCTCTATTGGTTATTAGATTTACATTTAATCTTTAAATAAATCCACCTTATTGCTACAATAAAGTAATGAACACATAATAGTAATAATCTAGTGATATCATATAATATATAGAATGTCATATAATATATGACATAAGAGTAGATAAAGCAGTAATTATTCCAGCTGTAGCTATTAACAAATGGCATAGCTCTTCAAGGTCAGAACAATGAACCCGCATAGATAGTACAACGAACATGACGCTGACACACTTACACAGAGTCCCACTTAATCGTTAATGCAGTGATCTGAGTTTAGTTTCTTCTGTTTTCATTTTTTTTTGCGCCCTTGCGTTTATGCGACAGCCGTGTCCGGAGGCATTGTGTTTTACGGCTTGTCTGTTTACAATTGTGGGCACAAACAGTTTAGGAACTTCTTCAGGGAATTTCTTCATTGTGAAACCAGTGGTCTACCTGAAGTCAAGTGTGAAGTGATTCAATTTCCATGGTGAACGGTGAAAGGTCAGGCTAGCTGGCCTCACATCGTGACACCTTGAGGGAATTTCTTCAGATTCAGAAAAAGCATCCACTTAAACACGACGATTAAATTAGGAGATTTTATTAGTCACAGGTCAAGATCACTGTTCCATCATATACTGTATTTCAAATGTTTCTTCTTTGCTGCTGCAGATCAACGTTTTTGGTCATTGCACCATTTTAGAGCAAAACTTTGAAATCTTACTGTTACATAGACCAGGTCAAATTACGTTACAATACAACGAACAACAACAAACAAACAAAAGGTGGCCTGGTAGCTCAATGGGTTAAGCGTCAGACTGGGAAGTAGAAGACTGCAGGTTCGAATCCCATCTGATTCCTAATCTATCCCCTACCACGTGTGTCCCTGAGCCAGACACCCAGCACTAGCTCCCTGTAAGTCGCTTTGGATAAAAGCGTCTGCCAAGCAAAGTAAAGTAAAGTAACTCTACACATGTTTGAGTAAATGGAGCCTCAAGCTTGTAATATCTCAGCAACAGCAACACCAGAAAAACACTTTCTAATCATAACCAATATGTGTATTTTAACAAAAATAAAAAATCATTTATTTACAGCTTTTACCTGAAACAGTCCTGAAAAGACGTCATGCTTATAACTGATATTTAATCCACTTTCCAAACTCTAGCAGCCTAGTTTTATTTTGAAGCATCTAGTGCTAGGAGGAAAACTTTGACAAGTATAAATGTGTTATTCTTTTTTCTTTAGACAAAAATAAATGTCTATATTTCTCTTTCCTCTGTCAACAGGGAAACACGACGATAATTTTCTTCATTTAGTTTAAAAATGTTTTTATGTTATAATATTCCAACAAGTAAATACAGTGTATTTACTTGTTGGAATGTATATGTTTCTGTTATGTTTATGTCTGTGCTGGCGACATGGCTATGCATTATGTATTTAGTTTGTCCGCCCAGTGTCGAACTGATTACACAGAACACCTCTGCCCTATTCTTATCCAATTCTTATTAAATGTCAATGATTTATTTTATTGTTAATGTTATTATTATTTAAACATCCACCTAGACTTGTGGTTGAACTGATTAGATTATGAGTCTAAATGCAACTTGACTTTTGACAGAAGCACACAACCATGAGGCAGTAACTCTACTTCCTTCCACGACCGACTTCAAGCACAAAGCATTAATTCTCCTAAGATGATAGTTCTTTATATAGCACAGTAGTTGTTTACAGTACAGTGGTTGATTATAGTACAGTAGTTGTCACATGAACACAAGACTGTACAGTAAACTGCACAGACACAGCACAGCAGCTTTCACACCTCACTTACAAAATCGGAGGCGTTCTGCTCCATATGCTACAGCGTCTTACGTATTCAGCTGTAAATGCAGCATTTTAAGCACCTTATATGAGCACCATTATGCATTATTCATGACTGTGGGGTCACAGACACCTTGTTCAACAGCATTAATGTTATTCATATTCTATTGTGCATTACAAATGCTTTAAAATGCACCTGGCTACTTAACACCTCCAATGTGGCAGATTAGGTTTAACTGACTTGTTCAGAAGCTCTTTGTTGTCAAAGGAGAGCAGAGCACTTGTCACTTGCTTTGCTCTGCTCTGATTTTCCCAGCATGGCCCCTGGATCAAACTATGCATTAGCTTATAGATAAGAATATCATCTGTTGGATTTTACCTGACATAAAATCTATTCCGTTGTCCATTACCAGCATAGTTATGTAACAGAAATGGTGTCATCAGACTTGTTTTTCTGGAGTGTACAGAAAATGATATGAGTGTAACTGCAACATCTGTGAAGAAGCAGAGCAGGTGCAGGCTGAAGTAAAGCAGAAATACCGAAGAAGTATTAATGGTTAACTTGAAAAAGCTGCGTTTTTCATTTGAATTGTGTCAGTGATGTGTATGCCAAGCTGGCCACCTGCATCTATTTCACCGACAGTATTGAACCGCTTTTATTTTCTCTTTGGTGCTGACCTGCTTCCTCCTGAACCAGCTAAGTAAACTCGGCCCCTCCTGCACACTTGACACATTAGGAATGGAGCTATAGAAATGGGACTTTATGTTTGGAGAATTTAATTTCATCTGAATATTCTTTATTTTTGTGATTATTTTCACAGTTTTCGGAGAGCCAGCGTCATCATACTGTAGTGTGCTTTCACCATAGCTGTTTATTTGGATAGTTTGTGTACCAATAAGACTAATAAATAATTATTGACAATGACTAAATAAATATATAAGAATGAATGTCCTCACATTCTTTCAATATGCTACAGCTTGTTAATAATACTTTATTACAAAGTTGAAAATGACACTTTTAACGACATTATGAAACAGGTTTGCGATTCTACGGCAGTTTCGCATGTAACTGTACCTTGTGCTTCTAGTATTTTGTAGTCCTGGACCTACACCATCAGCAGTCAGCCGCTGGGGCCACATTAAAAACTGCATCGCCTCTTCTGACAACTGTAGATCGGCGGAGCGCTCCGCTCCCCCGCCCCCCTCTCGGTCCAGGGAATTGTAGTTTTTCGCGCGCGGAACGTCGCCGCGTGTTGGAGGACTTCGCGGGAGTGAAACTACAGTTCCCTCAGAGCTCCTCGAAGGTGTTAGTTGTCAATATGGCTGTTGTCAGACAGACAAAGCAGAGAGGCAAATAATTCGCCTCTGATTAGAAATCCTTGGAAAAGGGTCGGACAGGGCACAGTTATCAAATTGCCTCACTGTTCGACTGCAGCAGGAGACGCAGCGACCCTCTGCTCAAGTTGCAAAGTTAAATGGTTACGTGGACGATTAGTAGCGAGGTGAGTCGTGGACTTAGTTATCTACTACACTGAAAGTGATGTTATCAATATCAAACGCTCGCTAGCCAGCGACGGCGGCTAACGTCAGCTACTGTCAGCGTTGCCAGGGCTAGCATGTTATGCTAATGACTCCACAGCCCCAGCGCGACCGAAATAGCCCGTGTGAAGTTGTTAGCCGTGCTCGGTGATGCCAGCGGGCGGTTGTCCGTAGAAATGAAGCGGCAGCCGCTCTGGGAAGAGACACTTGGGTTAAGAGTGTGGCGAGCTGGTTATTTGAACATTATAGCGGGTCTCGCTCGTCTGCCAGGAATACATTTGCTACCGTTAGCTTTTGGGCAAAGGGCGTGAAAGCTGGCATCTGGTGGCTTCCCCCCGCAGCGCAGACGAGCGACACGTTAGTGCTCTCCACTGCAGGCCCCGCTGTCAGCAAAACAAACACACATGGACAAGAGAAATAGATGCAAGAAACTATTGGTCACTTTTAGGTGTAGGACAGCATAGAAAACCACACTGCCAGGAAAACCGAGAGTTTGGTTTGTCGGGGAATAAGTGATGCCTGCAGCCTATATTTATCTGAGTAGGAGAAGCTCGTCTGGTTTTCTTGACTGATGTTGAGACTATATATATTTTTTAATTTTTCTCTTAGTTGTTGAACTTTGCTGGATTCTTATCAAATGTTAGGAAAATGCACAAAGGGAATGATTGCTTTGCCATCTGTCAAATGCAATCCGATTTCAGTAGGATCAGTCAGAAAGTTTTTTTTTTCTGGCTCAAACATCGGTCCATCCTGTGATTTGATGTGTGACCTACAGTAGGGTCATTTACAATAGGTTGGATATGGATTTCCCTGCAGGGACAAACCTCCGACTGTTTCAACCAGTTAAACCAGCTTAAGCCAAAGTGAATAGTTAACTTGGTAAATACTTAAACAGGATGGATAATGATTTCTTACCCACGGCTTTGTTTGCAGCGCACAGTGTGAATGCATAGACACTAAATCAGTGTTATTTGTGGTTTGTGTAGTTTTCATTTAATGTGTGGCTCATCCCTCTGGCATGTGACAGATTTTGCATTGTCTGACTGCGCATGGTAATTATTTACAGCTTTTGGAGCGTTCTTATGAATGTTTATTAACAATGTAAGAGATCAGTTAATGCTCATTATCGTAGGAAGCTCGCCCGTCTGTAGGAATAACATATTTCAGTGTTGAACTAAAGTGACTTTCCCTGTTTGCGTGTGAAATGCTGACAGTTCTTCTCCTGTTTTAATCCCGGTCTCACAGAGCTGTAAAGGCTCATATTAACCACAGTTGTATGTATTAGTTTCCTTCACGATAACCCCAGAGCAGTGCAAGCTCTCTCCAGTCATTTTGTTTTCTTTTCTGTCCCCAGCACATTTCAGACTAGCATAGATGTCGAAAAATGCCAGTGACCCCTTTTAAACCATTTATCATATCGGCATAGGTCGGGCGTGCATAGAAGATGGAAAATCTGCCGCAGTCTGATTCCAGTTGCATTGATTTTGAGCACAGCAAATTGCTTATGAAAAACATACAGCGTGGGTGGTGTGCAGAGCCGGGGATATATTGTAGCTCTTAAAGAACGGCAGTCAGAACGTTAAGATAGCATCAGCTGTCAAGGTGACTCTGGCTCTCTGCGTGTGTTGCCTGCTGGTTCCCAAAAATAGCTGATTTTTATGCCCTGCCCCTCCCTCCCTTTTTCTTTTCACACTTCTGTCTCTGGCTCTTGTCTTCCTTTTCTTATCCACTGCCTCTTTATATTTTTCTTGCAGTTATTTCTCCTTTTCCCACCCCTCTCTTTCTACAATACCCCTCAAAATCTCCCTCTCTGCCTCTATACCTCACTCCTCCTTCCCGTCATTTACTTCTTGCCTCCATCATCCCTTCATCTTTCTCATTTCTTCCTGACTTTGCTCTTTGCTGCTCTTTTATCTAGCGGCGTTTCTCTTCCTGTTCCCTCTCCAGATCTTGAACATACTTACTTTCCTTCTCTAAACTTCCTCCTGCATTTGCTGTTTTCCATCCCCTCCTCTTATTCCTCCTCTGTCTCATAACTTGTCTTGTCTGTCATCCAGCAGCAGGATGTCTGAGTTCAGTGAGGAGCCACGCTTTACCATTGAGCAGATAGATCTGCTGCAGCGGCTGCGTCGCTCTGGCATGACCAAGCAGGAGATCCTGCATGCGCTTGACACTCTGGACCGGCTGGACCGGGAGCACGGCGATAAGTTCGGCCGCCGCACGTCTTCTTCCTCCTCCTCTTCGTCCTCCTACGGAGTAGGCGGGGCAAACAGCTGCACCAACAACTCTGCCTCTAACACAACTACCACATCATTCAACAATAACAACACTGCCTCTGCAACCACCACCTCTTCCGTGTCATGCAACGGCAACAACGGCGCCATCAGTGTCGAGGGCAGTACCGGTGATTCCGTAGCGGCCGCTGCTTCTTCCACAACCACCAAAATCTCCACTGCGACACAGACGCAGTTCAGCAGCGGTGGTGGCCTTTCACTATCTCCTAACAACAGCTATGACACCTCCCCGCCTCCAGGGCCGCCACCGCCTTCCACTATCCTGCCATCACCGGTGTCTCTGGTGGCGCTGTCACAGAATGGGCGTGATAGCCTGGCTGCTACACCCAACGGGAAGCTGTCTCCTCCACGGTATCCAGTAAACAGCGCAGCTGCGGCACGAGCCTTTGGGTTTGAAGCTACAGAAGAAGACCTGGACATTGACGACAAAGTGGAGGAGCTGATGAGGTCAGTAGAAACACGACGGTGAACTCTGAAAGTTTGTGTAAGATTTTTCACTTTGAGCTGTAAGTCCCCCTTGACTTGTGTTTGTAGAAATGGACAACATGAATGGTATATATACATTAGACTGGGATTGTGAGATCATGGGCTAATGTTTCATCGCTGCCTTTTGCTAGTGTGAAGGGCTTCATTCAGTCACGTCACGCGACGTTTATACCTAATGGACTGTCGTTGCAGAAGTAAATGAACAGTGAATGAATGAACCAACAGCTTTCCCTGACATATCTACAGCACTAATGGTTGTTTTATAGAGACTTCTAAAAGGCTTACATTATTTTTTTCTATCTGATGCATTTTTACTTTGAATGGATTGAATGTTCCAGTGGCCACTTGGTTGGAGTCAGGGTTTGTTTTTATTGGCAGTAATACACATGTGAAGGAGCAAGAAAGACTTTGCAAATTGATTCTTCAGTGAAGCACCATTAACAACCGAGGTTCACTACTCATTCATAACACTGGAAGTAGTCTAGAAAACACCTCGCCACGAAAGAATAAAGTAAAAAATGCACAAAGATGTAACATGGTGATAAAGCCTTCATTTAGTTCTGAAGCTCTTGATCGGACCACATGAACTTCATCAGAGTTTTCCCACCTGGGATGGACCTGTTGATTTTAATATTGATATTTGCTTCTGTCTTGTCTTCAGTGTTTATTCAGTTAGTTCAGTTAGTAGTGGTACGCAGAGTTTCTAAGCGTTTGTTCATTTGCTGGGTTTTGTTTATCCGAAGTTGTCAGTGGCTACAAATTGTGTTGATTGATTTTTGCTGCCTCAGTCTGACTTTGTTTATTTACTTATTTAGCATTCATCGTCATTATTACGAAAGGTTCTTATAGGATCTGTAATTGTGCCAAATGATAAAACAGAATGATCTTTTGTTTGATTGGGCTGATTCCACACATGGCAGTGCAGCTGGAAATCTGACTTAGTTCGACTTGAGTATTGAGGTAGTGACGTTGCAAGTCGTCTTTGAGGTGTTGCAGTTGTTAACATAGATTAGTATGTCCACCATTATGTGGCAGTGTTTTTTATTATCTCTGTGGCATCTCAGAAAAGGGAAAGTTTGCACTGGAAACAAATTCCTTCTAGGCTTTTGAACAAATCTTTTCTTCAAACAGCTCAGTGTTGTTTCATAATAAGTGCGTATTACTGGAAATTGAATTGGCTGATAAATCATTGACTGTGTTTATGTGTAATGAGAGAACGAGTTCACATGAAGGAAAGAAACCTGAGGGCCGGGTCATTACCCTGAAGCCTGAACAAGGGGACTTACAGTGAGACCTGTACTGTAGTACTTCTTGATACATTCGTGATACATTAGGCACCTTCATTAATTTCAGCTTGCTTCCTGCCGTTCTATTCTGGAGCGTGTATGAAATGGTGAAATCAACAAACTCCAACATATTCATATTCAACATGTTTACCATCACATTATATAGAGGGGGGGGGGGGGGGTATGAAATCCTCAGTGGAAAAGCTGGAACCAGTATATTACTGCTGTTTATGCTCGGAAGAATGACTTGGTGACTTAGTGCAGCTAAAATAGTGCAAATAATAGTTGCTAACTAACTTCCTGTTGATTTTCTAATCGATGAATGAACTAATTGTTTTAGTTCCACTTCACAGGAAAAGAGGATTTAGCCTTTACTGCAACTCAGTAGTAAATAACATTTGCTCCATTACTTTAAATGCACAAACACTAAGTGAGACAAGTCTCAACTAAAAACGCACAGTTTGACACGTGGAGAAGAAACTAGAAAGGCAGCAACACTTAACAGTTGTTATTAGCACATTGTCTTGTACAGCACGTTGTGCAGAGACGTGCAGGGAGCCATAAAAGTGTTCTGATTGGGATTAAGTGTACATTCATCAAATGTGTCATTGCATATAAAGTTTGAGGTGGTGGAAAGCCTTCAGGGTTCAAGGTACGCTTCCTAAGGAGGGAGGAAACATTACGCTGGAATACGTCAAATGGTAACATCGAATAACAGTAGGTTTCAAATCATGTCAGTAGCTACTTAGGTCCATTACGTTGGCAGCTTCACTGCTCATAATCTATCACTGTCCACATGTTAGGCACCTCCTCTTCCTCGTCTCCCTATGTTACACACAAGTGCTCTCCTCCTACATCTGTGGCTTCCAGCTGCCTTCCAGCTGCCCTGTACGAGCGGTCGGAGTAAGAATAGTCATTTAGAGCCCGGGCTCAATCCTCAGTGCTGCACTGGCTGTCCCATTGCTCATTCACGCTGCCTCTGCATTAAATTACACGTCCTCTTTAGACAGCCCAAGAAGTTAAGTAGCGTTCAAAAGCCCCTCGTCCTCTCCGCCTGCAGGACTCTTCAGCGTCTTGCTCGGCGCTGACTGTGGGGGCGTGACATGAGGCTTTAGCTTGTCAACAATCCCATGGTGCCCTTCTGATTTTTCTCACTTTTAAGTGCACATTTCCATCTCTGCGGGGGTTCAGCCTTTGAGTTGGCATCCACCATGCCCCCCGCCCCCCACACTCCTCCCTCCACTCCTGCTCAGTCTTGTACAGCAGCTTGTGCTACATTGATTCACTGGTGTCGACACAAGCAGCGTTTTAGAGCTCTAATTTTAGCTGCGCCACAAGAGGTTGGTGTGGAGGATATTGATGCTGGATGTCAAGAGTCGTGACGCATTTTCATTTGAGAAATATGCAAACAGAACGCTCAGGACTTTGATGCGTTCTCCATTTTGACTGTGTGAGTCTGGGACCAAGTGGTTCAAAGCACACTGTGATTGTATGGTTTGAGCAGCACTGCTGTTAGGATTTGGGTGGTGGAGGGGTGGGGTGATACCCAGTGGAAATACCTTCTTGTAAAGAATGCACTGTTATTCTGGCTAAGTGCGCCAACTAGTTTACACATTTGACAGGTGTTCACAATCTGCACCAGGATGAGGACTTAAACCAAGACACTCATAAGCTTCTTGGTGTGTGTGTGTGTGTGTGTGTGTGTGTATTACTGTATATGTATAGAGGATGGGTTTGGGCTCAAAGCCAGAAAGCAGGGTGTGTACACTGTGACTGCACATGTTCACTCACCACCCTCCACTCCTGCAAGTCTGTGCATGCTTTATTTCTCTCCCCACTGAGCACTGAAATCGTGGAAACATGTCAACCAGAACCATCTAGAAAACGCAAAAGACTGGACATGGAGTAGGTTGACTTTAATTCATAGAGTCACCGGTTTTGTTCCACTGAAATGCAACATTAATGACGTGGGAACCATGAAAACAAAAGAACAATACTCTCACAGTGCTGTCAGAAGGCAGCTGAAATGAAAATGGAGCCCTGGTTTTGTCTTTTACCAATGAAGTGGCACCGTACAAGAGTCTGATACGATTATGTGACGTTGAACAAGGCATCGGCTATTGTAGACACACAACCCGTGCAGGAGCACAGTGCCGACAACAAAAGCGCCCATGTCAGCATTTGTCCCCAATGCTGGATAAATGATGATACAGCATCAGAGAAACGTGTCGATTGATACAAATAGTGAAATAACAAATGCACTAAATGTGTTTGATATCAGTTGTGCTCCTTCCTTTTGCCGCATATCTTATCGACGTCTATCAGCAGGGTCTCACCACATCTCATAAAATGTCCAAACATTCAGCAGTTCTTTGTATGATTGCGCTTGTAAAATCAAGCAATGCTGCTAAATGTAGCTGCTGACGGAGGATGAAATGGTATTTCTGCGCTGTGTGTTTGCAGGAGGGACAGCAGTATGGTGAAAGAAGAGATCAAAGCGTTCCTGGGAAACAGGAGGATTTCTCAGGCAGTAGTGGCACAGGTTACCGGTTAGTAGCAGACACACCGACATTTTACCGATGGCACCGATTTCTAGCTGTTTTGCTTTCATCATGTTGTCTTTCGTGCATGTGTTGATGATGAGATGTCCTTATTTCCAAACGTCTATGTATGTTTTTATGTCTACTAAGATTTTACACATGTACTGTGGCAGCCGTTAACAATGTGCCCTGGTGTGGTTTAAGTGGTCAGGTAATATCAGTACCAACACTGTGTTGTGTGTAAGGTGCTGTTTCGCATCTCGTCACTTAGTGTTTTTGTTTTCTGTTGTTGCTTCATTGTAGGGAGAGCAGTGCAGGTAGCATCACTACAGGCTGTGAACTTTAACAAACTGAGTGTTGACGTAAAATGAACTAGCTACAACATGAAGTGACGGAGGAGAGCAGCAGCAGAGCAGCGTTACCAAACTTTTTCTGACCAAGACGCTGGTTTACCTTCCTCTACCTCCGATCGACTGACAGCATCAACGCATACTTTACCTTGATAATCATTGCAGTTTGACACTTTTAATAATAATGTTATATAGAATAATAATATGATTCTATTAAAATATTAGTATGGACCTTTATAAACTCAGATCAGTGGCGCCTAGTGCTCAGCAGTGAGACAAACAATTGGAGAAGCAATAATTTGTAGCTGAAACGCTTCCTTCTCTAGTATTCCCCTCTGCCCGTCTTGACTTTTTCCAAGGGTTGTCTACAAATTGTGCTGTGGCTTGATGCGAAACCCTGTTGTAATACGATGTTTGGCTGCGTTCCAGGCATCAGCCAGAGCAGGATCTCCCATTGGCTGCTTCAGCATGGCTCTGACCTGAGTGAGCAGAAAAAGAGGGCCTTCTACCGCTGGTACACTCTGGAGAAAACCACACCAGGTACATCTGGTACCCATCTCACGGCTCACTCCTGACACTATTGACTCTTGATTTGTGTATGTTTTGCTGACGTTAACTTGCATATCCACTGAAAAGACATCAGAGAGGACTCCTCTGGGCCGGATGGTGAGGTATGCAGTAACACCATCAGTGGTGCAGTGGGGTGTGATACACACAAGAAGTAAGAGATTGTTTAGGAGACTGGAGGAGATGGGTAGGATTGTTTCAGCAGCAGTTTGTATGAGCTGACTCCGAGTGCTATTTTAGTGTAAGGAAAATCATTAATGTTCACCTCCAACGAGACTGTATGAGAGATGCAGTGTGATGCCAAGAGAGCAGCACAGAGTAAAACCGTATAGGCTAATGGTTGCAAATGAAATTCCCACTGAATTTAAATCTAGTATGGACATTCTTCATCGAGTGTGTTAGAGCTCGTCTCAACAACCAATCTATGAGGTCACGCAGTCAGGTTATAAAAGCGTGAAGGCCTGCTGTACACAAACAAGAGCTAACGCAATATTAGTTTAATGGCTTCTGTGTGATTTGAAATTGTACATATTTCAAATAATATCATGGACTTGTGCTCACTGGTGATCAAATTGATTATCAGCTACTAAATGATCAACTTATGATTATCACTGTTTACCAGCAAGTGACTGCCAAGTTTAAAGTCATTTATTTGAGCACATTACGGGTTAAAAGGAAGACGTCCACAGCTGACGAAAGAATTCTCTGAAAGACATTTCCCATAAAGCACGTATGAAGCAGATCAGGAAGTGATGCTGGGATATTTTGGTGTCCTCTGTCTGCAGAAAATGTTATGAACAGAAACCTAGATGCTGCACTTGGAGAAACAAACGGGTTACACAGAAAACTGCTTAGTGATTAAAACATCCACCACAGCACTGGACCAAAGTGTGAAGGAGAGAACGTGCATGAGATCCAAACTATTTCTTGGATAGAATTTTTCTTTTCTCTATTCTGAAAAGAACAGAGAACAGAGTTGGTTACAGAGTTGAGGAGAAAATGCTGTCTCCTGTTGGCTTTGGATCTCACTGCACATAAATGTGTGTGTGTATAGACGTGCTGTATTAACCTATAGCCAGGCAGCAGACATCCCACGCCTCATCCTCTGCAGCATGTTCCTTGGTGGAACCCTGCCAACACCGTCAGCACTGGAAACTGCTCTGTGCTATTTATGGCCAGACAGATCCTGGCCCGGCCCAGCCCAGCCCAGCATAGTCTAGCACAGCACACGCGCCTCCATCACTGCTGCAGAGCGAAGCCATGCCCCTTTTAATCTGAACACTTGCAGGGGATCCACTCAGGCCTCATTGACGGTGTGTGCGCGTCAGGTCAGGTTATGCCACTGTGGGTGAGCCGCTGCCCCTTTAAGAATCCCTCAGTGCTTTTGCTTTATTTCTTTCTCTGCTGTGGTCGTGGTTTGAGACTTGGTCAGCACTATTCAGTCGACTTTCTAATCGTGATGTATGCGACGTTCACTGTGTCACATATTTTCAGGAGCAAGGGGTCAGGTTTTGTGCTTCGAAACCACAAACACACCTGCAGACTCCCTCGGACAGATCATGGTTTGACACCAATGTAATACTGCTGCTTCCTGCTCCAGGTGCGACCCTCAACATGCGGCCGGCCCCGTTGCCTCTGGAGGAGATGGAGTGGAGGCAAACCCCGCCCCCTCTGGCCACTGCCCCGGGTACCTTCCGTCTGCGTCGAGGGAGTCGCTTTACTTGGAGGAAAGAATGCCTGGCAGTGATGGAGAGGTGAGCAACGGCATGAGAGGAAGGAAAATTAAAGGAGTTTCATAACTTCTTTATTCTATTATTTCCACGTGGAATTGAGGAAACATTGCAGCCTGTACTAGAAAACAGCTGGAAAAGCTACACGCTCTGAATATTGACTCTGTTGTACCGCGTATGAAAGGAGCAGCAGTAACTCAGGTTTGTTGACAACATCCTTGTGTAGTGAAATTAATTTAATCACTGTGGCTCTTCTGCTATTTTTAGCTACTTCAACGACAACCAGTATCCAGACGAGGCCAAACGGGAGGAGATTGCAAACGCCTGTAATGCCGTTATTCAGAAACCAGGTATGTGCCTCTAAGAGCGACATGGAAAACATCCAAACATCTGTGTCACATCTGTCGCAATGGAACCAGGATGTTTGTTTCCCGCGGGTTTTTCAGCAGTCTTGAGTTATGACGCAGTCCCATTTATTGCCGTGCACATAAAACTGAGATTCACAGCTGGAAGGAGAAGAGAGATCATGTGATGTGTTACAGGGAAGAAGCTGTCGGATCTGGAGAGAGTCACCTCCCTGAAAGTTTACAACTGGTTTGCCAACCGTCGCAAAGAGATCAAGAGACGGGCTAACATTGGTAATGTGGCTCTAACTCTTTCTTTTAGCATGACTGTTTCATATGTGATACCAGCCATCATGACGTTTTATGTGGGCAACATTAACTGTGATTAGGCTGATGACTGGTAATCAGTCGCCCTACGTCTGCACCGACCCCTGGTGTTTCCAGAACTTCTGTGAAATGATAAAACGGGCTCTTATTCTTTGCATTAACCCAGATGCCATTTAGATCTGTACAGTAGAACCTCCACTCGTTGCTGAAGGCTTTGGGCGTCATTCAGCCAAACTCTGTGCTAATCTGTGCTCATACATACGTTCGTGTGTTTTTATCTAGATATACTGCCTGTGTGACACTCGCACAGGGACAGTAATGACCCATCATAAATCTAATAATCCATCCTCTTCCTCCAAGAAGCCACAATCCTGGAGAGTCATGGGATAGACGTCCAGAGTCCAGGGGGACACTCTAACAGCGACGACATCGACGGGAACGACTTCTCGGAGCAGGTAGGGAGTGGTCGAGGATCCCAGCAGACACATAAAACCAGAGAACTGTTCCACGCGGTCCTGTGATGATGGGTTACAGGAAAGAGAGAGCTACAGCTCCACAGCCTCATGTTGTCCCGCACTGGGTTTTTATTTATTCCTTTGTTCCTCCGGATCAGTCACACCCAGCCTTTGGGCCAAAGCTTTTCTGTTTTCGGACAAATCAGCATTCCAGGCATTAGTCTAAGGCGTCCACGCATTTTACACGTCTTTCATTCCATAATTGACATCAGCAGCTGTTGTTGTGTTTGTTTGGATGTGATTCTCGTGACCTCGCTCAATCGGCACATTAATGTTTGCACATTTACACAAAGAGGACAAAGCACATTTCAGCTGCTGTTTCCCTCAGATAAACCCTGAATATATCTTTCTACAAATATAGAAAGCACATAAAGTTCTGTATTTTTATAAGGAACCGCTGCTCCAGGCGCATTAATTAACAAAGGCTCGCCCCCACCCCCCACCGTAACCAGGGGAAACTAAGCCGGGGCTTTGGAAAGTAGCAGTCTTCCGTAATAACGTAGAAACCTACAGATGGAGATTATTTTCCAGCTTTGTTCCTGACTACACAACATGCAAACTCAAGAAGAAGAAGCCGCTTCACGTTAGCTGGCGCAGCTAACCGCTGATGAACACGTAATACGTCGAGAAGCAGTGAATAATCCCGTTTGTTCTGATCCCTCCAGGCCTGTGACCTCCCCTATTTTGACAAGAGACCTCTCAGCCGACCGTTTGGCCTTTACCGACTGGAGCCCACCTCACCAACACAGGTACCCGACACAGAAACACAGGAACACCAAGGGCTTTAGGAGCGACATCGAACACACACAGGATTCGTACTGCAGACGGCAAGTTTGTGTCTGCAGAGGATCTGAAACGAGGCCAAGAGAAACTTTCAATCACACATGTTTAGAAAAAAAAAGGCCCTTCACCACAATAGTACTCTGATTGCGTATCCTGAAGTTGCTTTCAGTGCACAGTAATCAGATGTCACGTCACTAAGATGATGATTTGAGGCATTTCCTGCCTCCTGTAACCTCAGTTTAAAAATGTTCCCTGTGCACTTCACATCCAGAATAATCAGGATCTTCAGGATCTTCAGGATCATAGTGCTTTCCTCTTCTATGTACAGACAAACACACGCTTTTTTGTCATTGGGAATCATTTGAACCGTGGACTTTTAGGAGCAAAAACTTTATGATCACGCACTCAGAGAAACCTCTGATGTTCTAAGTAATAAGACTAAACAATTATTCCCAGAGCTGCACCAAACAGTTCCCATTTGTTTTCTTTCTCTCCGAGTGGGACACACACCGCCTCACTCTGTGCTTTTTTTCTCTGCTGCCCGTGTCAGGACGACGGCACAGCACACAGCGAGCACCAGGACCCCATCTCTCTGGCGGTGGAGATGGCCGCTGTCAACCACACCATCCTGGCCCTGTCTCGAACCGGAGGTGTCCCCAGCGACATCAAGACGGAGTCCCTGGAGGACGAATGAACTGCGCAGGAGCTAGGATGGAGGAAGCGGATGAGGGGGGAAGGCAAGAGAGGAGTAGAAATAGGTGGGGGCTATAAAAAAAGTCTCAAATAATACTACTGCTTAGTAAAACGTCTGAATCTGCCAACTCTCCCTCTCTCAGCTTCCCTCCTCTACTCCCTCATCCCACAATGTCCATATAAACAGTAATTCCCCCCACCCCCCACTCCACCCAATATATTGACTCAGCTGGGGGGGGGGGTCACTATACGTCCTCTGATCTCTGTGAAAATGTTGGACAACGGTGCAATCCAGGTCTTTCAACCCCAAAGACGAAGCGATGGGATTGCGTCTCCTCAGAATTCCCTCTCTCCTCTCCTCTCCTCACAGGATACCTCTGCTTTTCCCTTATCCCTCCTCTCCTTCCCTCTCCAGCCTGGCTGTCTGAGCCGATCCTCAGTCTATCTCACCTCAACGTCAACCTCAGAAAGATTACGTGTACTGTATATATAATCTCTATATGGTTCTTATGGTTCTCAGTCACACTCGACCTCATGGTGTGCTACCTACCTACATCTCCAAACGTCACCCTCTTTATTGTGCAATTCATCGGATGAGCAGCCTCAGCCGTCGCCTCGGGGGAAGACGGACGGACGGACGGGCGAGAGGTTCCTCCTCCTCTCTCGGACGCTGATGTCCGCTCACAGTCTTTACCCTCTGTAGCCATCATTCCTCAGTGGGATGGAGTTTTGTTTTCCACAGTGGAGCTGCTGTTGGATGGACCCGCGAAAAACGACTTTTCTTTCTAAGGAGCAACAGGAAACGTTTGCGTTCGTAGAAACGGCTGATGTGTGTTGTGGTTTGTATCCAACAGCAGCATTTCCCTCTGTTTTTAACCAGAATGGCGACTGGCTGTACAATCGTTTTTGCCTTGGTATTTAGCTTCCCAGTAAGACTTTTCTTAATTACTCGAGAATACTCGAGCTAGAGTTTGAGAATCAGTTTAGAGTCAATGTGATAATCAAGCAAACTTAAGCTATCTAATAAGGGGAACTCTGCTGTGTTTTAAATGTCATCCATGCCAAAGGAAAAGATGCTCGGAGGAAGAAGCTAAGAGGCTACGGACGGATGTTTGGGGAAAATGGTGTTCACATTCATCCAAAGCAATTTCTATGAACTCCTTTAACGTACACAGGTGTTTTTATTTCTTTTCTCGGAAGCGTGCGACACTACAGCAGGTCTCCGTTAGTAAAGATCATCATCCAAACATATATGATAAAATATCCCTGAGCTGTTTACTACGTGTTCTGTGACGCCGCCTGAAGAATGTGCTCTCAGATTCTTTGATTTAATTAGATTCTGGAGATGGTTCAGAGAATCGCAAGAATTACCGAGGCTGTGTTTTTGCTCTTATTACTTCAGTATGTGCTTAAAGGTCGAAGTAGCACTTTGAAGGGAAGCAAACGCATTTCACACTTTAAGTGCTGAGATGGGAAATAATTTTCTACGTGTTTTTGCCATGGGTGGAACATTTCCAAAACCATTACTGACTGAAGATAACTGTAGGTGATAAGTGCTGTGTTCCTTAAAGGTATACATGCTACACGTCCTGTCAAGTATTAGCGCTCTGTCGCTCTAAGACTGATATTTATTCGACTTTGGCCTTGAAGAAGATAAAATGTTTCTGTCGGGGGTTGTCTATTCCATTGTCTTACCGAGAGTTGAATAAGAAGACTGAAGCTATTCACAGGAGAGTGTTAGGCTTAGTCCAGAACTGAGACTTGAAGCAGGAGGACAATATATATAGGAATGGATACGGGAACAAAGTGTCCCACTCACCTGTGTCGTTCTGCTTCCAGGCTTTGAGTGTGTAGCGTGGTGTCTTCTGTAAACCCTACATGTCTAATGATTCCCTAAAGGAACTCTTGCCTTAGTGATGGTTTTGGAGAGAGGTCAGAAACGGGAACCAGGGAAACAGGTGATGGATCGAATAACGTTGTATCTGGATCCTGCTAAAAAGAAAAACAGTCCAGTAAAGCTCGATTTAACTCTACTGCTTCAGTGCAAAGCTCCAACACGGTGACTCAGTACTAACACAGATGTTTCAATAAGAAGTGGTTGAAAGATAAGAATATGTATTTATACTCATTTTTTATGGCAATGTACAAAAAAGATCCACATGTTATAAAATGAAAACATGCTATTGTTAAATGAATCATGCTTTTTAATTTCTCATCTATTTTTTTATTATCTTTGTGTTTTTTTTTTATTTGAACAACAGTGTCCCCCTGTTTGTTACTAATGGTAGTAAGCTATTTTGTGAAAGACTAACGACAATGCACCTTAAAAATTAAGTATCGCTGCTGACTAAGCTCAGATATGGCAAACGTTCGATGTACTATTATGGGGCTGGATGGGCCACACTTAACTACAACTCGTCTTCTAAAGGTAACTGTAACAAAACGAAAGGTGACAGACCCACGGTGCTACCTCACTGGATGTTTGGCTTCTGATGCCCAGAAATCTCACCCCACAAACCAAATTTTAAATATCAGGTGAGCAATTTCTTTGAGACCTCAGAATCAGACGTTCTAACGAGAGACGCGCGCGCACACACACACACACACACACAGTACAGTTGTTTTTAGGATGGTGATAAAACAAAATCCTCAAATTAACATTTACACCTTCTTTTAGATTTGAAGGATATTTCGGTGTTACGTTCTGTCTTCACGCTGTATGTTAAAGTGAAATAAGTGCTGCGTGGAAAAGACGTGCATTTTGAGATTGTTCCCTCAGCTCCAGACACTTTCTGAATGAGCCATGGCCCAGCTAGCAAACACAAGTTCTCGTTCTGCAGTATTGTTGGGCTTTTGTTTCTGGGATGAAAAGAAAAGAACGTGCCGGTGCTGAGGAAGGTTTTCCCAACAGATGAATTAGGAAACAGGCTTTCCCTGCCCCGTGTTGTGCGTACTCCAGTTGTAGTTCCCACTCTGAGGGGGTGTCCTCTTGTGGTGTGTCAGGGTCAACATGTCTACATGTCCTTTTGTGTCCCCAGTGAAACACCATCACACTTCATCCCGATATAGCGCTGAAAAAGAGGACTGAATGCTGTTGTTTCAATCTCAAATCTAGTTATGTTCTAAATTACTGTATTGCCCATTTCAGACTTTAGTGCCTTTTTTGGACAGTAGACTGTTCTGTAATTAAGATGTAGTATATATACATTTTTTGTACAGTTTCTTTGTTCATTTTTTTAACTTGTGTTTATTTTAGTATGATATATATATATATATAATGTACAAGAGAATAAAGCTATATCAACAAGATTCTCTCTATTGGTTTCTAAGTTTTGTGCAGTGCATCTCACATTAGATGACAAAGGCAGAGTTTAAATGAATTATTTCACATCATTCATAATGAGAATCGCAAATCAACTTCTTTAAATAAGCAGTCAGGCTGACAAAATGATCAACCTGAATGCATATGTATATATATATATCTCTTTATTTACTAAACATCAGTATTTCATCCATTACAATAAATGAAATCCCTCAAAAATCCACGTTGTGTACAAATCAACGAGTCAGAATTAAAAAAACTCTTTAAAAACGAGCCAATCACTCTTCCTTTCATTTCTTTTTATCTGAATAAAAACTAAAAAGTTGCAAAGTTTAAGTAGAATTTGTGCAAGTTTGTAAAACAGTAGAGACACATTCAAGTTGCTAAATATGCTGCACGCACAGTCAAACACAATTTGTTGACTTGCACTGCTTCACTAAGGCACTGGGAGAAGTAGTCATAGTATAAAAAGGCACAAGAAAAAATACATATATATATACACACACACAGCGATTTATCACACTGCATAGTACTCTGTAGTTCAGAGCATAGAAATACTCCTTATGCAAAAATACTTGTGCCTGGCAGGTAACGTGATTTGGAGGCTGTGTTTTGACTCTAAACTACTGTCACTGAAATTGCATATTCTATAAGTCAGACATCCACCGTTTAAAATCATTTTAAGATAAAACATTCATCAGCGACATCTTCAAAACATTCAGTTACCAGGTAGATCCGGTAGGAATACGGTTCAGCAGGTGAGAGATGCCTTCTGCCATTGGAGGAGTGTGGAGTGACTCGTTTGTGCCACTAATACTTCATGTTAAAGTACCAGATCGAGTGAAACCTGCAATAAATCTGCCCAAATAAACCACTGTAGTGTCGCTCTTCCTTCAAGCTCACCATATAATCGACCAGCTGCTCACTGTGGGGGATGTCTGAGTGGGTGTCCAGCAATTAGCTGTCGGAGAGATGTTGAGGCTCTCAAGGGTTCCAGGACTTGCGATTGCGGCCAGCTGATGACCCGCCACCTTCCCCTTTGGCCAGAGCCGTGAGCGCTGCCAGGTTCGGGCTGGATCCAGTCAGGTTGGCACTTCTACGCTTTTGTTGCTGCTGCTGCTGCTGCTGGCGATGGCATTTGGCCCCCCCGCGGGTAACCCTGCCTGGGCGTACCAGCACACCGTAACCAGGGTTACAGTGGAAGTAGTGCTTCCCGCCAACTGAGCCATCATTTTTTCCTGGAGAGGACAAAGCAACGTTTGACATTTTGACGACGCACTGGTCACATTTCAGTGAGGTGAAAACTAAGTGTGGATTCTTGTTGTGCTCACCTGCTGGCACCTCCAGTACCACTCCCACCCATGTGCCCTCTGCAAAGTCTGTGGGTCCCACATATTGCACGGTGCCGCTCTTATTGGCCCCCACAGTCACAAACTCCCCTTCTTTCAGCCAGTCAGGGACGGGAGTAGCAGCTGCATCTCCTTCCTCAGAGTCAGATATTATTTCCAAACTGTCCATCGGCACCGAGAGGTTGAGTCCCGTCCCGAGGCTGTTGGCCCGGTCCACCTGCCCGGGCTTAACCTCCTCGTCACTGAGAATGCGCTGGAAGGACTTGAGGTCTGAAGACTTTACTTTCTGGATCTTAAAGGGATTGGCTGCTAACGCAGCAGCTTTGGAAGGCTGGACGCTGGACAGAAGAGCTGGAGTCACAGCAGCGTTGGTAGAAGCATCAGGAGGTGCTGCTGCTGAGGCTGAAGGTAGGATGGATGGGGAAGCTGCTTGTTCCTCAGATGGAGCGAGACCGGGCTCCTGAGGAGGTTCTGGAGCTGAGGATCCTGGCTGCTTGTTTTCAGGCTGCTGAGGCTGGACTCCGGGTTCTTCTTGTGTCTCAGTACTGACAGACAGAGGAAGTTCTGTCTTTTTTGCAGCAGGTTCCACAGATTCTTCTTCCAGGGGCGTTTCTGGTTTGGAGCGGTCTGCTGGTGGAGATACTGTCTGTTTGGATTCATCCTCCTGTAAAAATGTAGAATCTTTAGGTGACTCTGGATTGTCGAAGTGTTCTGATCCAGTCCATCCATGTTTCAGCTGGACCGGTACGTCTAACTCTGAAACTGGATCAGGCTCCATCGAGTGGTCGACCGAGGACGAGTGATTCGCTTCTTGCTCACTGACGTTTGTGTTGTCTGTTAGCGGCGCCGGTGAGTCGGACCTTTCGTGACCCGTCGTACTGTTCAGAACCAGCGTGGACTCCTGAGGCTCAACAGGAAAAGACGGGATCACTTTATTGTCCTCTTCCTCTTCATCTGGCACCGCCTCAAAGCCGGATGACGGAGGCAGGTCCCAGCTCAGCGTGTAGACGTCCGACAGCGTCACCGTAGAAACGCTGGTGGACATGTATCCGCTGGACGCTTCGCTCACTGGACTGGGGGTGGATTCCTCTGCTTCTGGGATGATTGGCGGTGGGAGTGGCACAGATCTGATGATTTCCGTTTGGTCGTCAGTGGGAAGGATTTCCCCAATAGGAACCTGGAGGGGAAACAACAGAACCCACAGTGTGATGATGTAATTACCTTCTGCAAATGAAGAGCAGGAAGAGGCGCCAACTCTTTCACTGCCACATTTACAAAGCCACCGTTTTATTATCTGAGCGCACGTTGATTAGCGGTTATGTTTTATGTCTCATCAACACACACACACACACACACACACAAATCAACAAAGAAGGTTTGAATACGTAGACGAGCAACAGCAGGCCAAAAACAAACTTGTGGGCTCAGGCGTGCTTCCTTTGCTGTTTGAGAATATATAATAATAATAATAGTAATAATACAGAATAAAAAACACGCTCACGTAATGTAATCTGAGGGGAGACTTAGAGTAGCTCCTTCACACATAACAGGAAATATACAAATCCAGTGACTATAAAAATCTGGGCTGAGTAATACATAAATCCTGTCATGATTTCTATGTATTTATTTATTGATTGGTGATTCTCTGCCTCACCTGACCACATGTCTGCTGTGAGCGTGCTTTAACCTGTAATCATTGGGAGAACTTACAGACTGTTGCTGCTGGCTCATACCCTCTTCCACACTTGCTGACTGCACCATAATTCGCGGCAAACCCTGCAACGGGACGAGAAGCGTGTTTAAGTTATCATCGCGTCAAACAATCTGTACATTTGAAGTAGATTTCAACATGTGATCAGCGGCGAGTCTGGACTATTCCAGTGTGTGTGTGTGTGTGAGGTAGTGAGTGGTTTCTTCCACTAAGACAGTGAGGGACAGTCATTTACTGGGGGCTCAAGACTATGCTCTAAACTAGGATAACTAACTAGGCCAGTTGGCCATCTATTTCAGTACATTATTACTGCACTGACACGCTCGTAACTGTGTATAATCAGTTTAGTACAAGCAGAGTATTACAAAAAGGAGGAAAAGTCATCTACGTGTGCAATCAGCAGTCGAGGCGTCGATATGAGATGCAGAGAGCGTAATAAAAATATTTGATCATCAGATCACTCAGACAGATAATCATGATTAACTGGTAGAACAATCAGCGTAATTGCACCATAACTATAATTACAACCATCACTATTTGTCCCTTTTCAGGATTCGAGTTACCTCTTCACCACTAATAATCTGCCAGATGATTAAAATGCTTCATTTCTTTGTTTTGTTTTTGAAGATGTTGAAGAAAACAAGCAAACCTTTTCGCCCTGTAACCTCAGATTCTGTAAGACGCTCAGTAAATTAGGAAAATTGTTCGACAGTGCGATGAACATGCGCAGACACGAGATATTAATCAGGATGATTGTTCGCCTCTCATGCACGGCTGATGTCACATTCAGGGAGGAGCAGCATTTATTCAATCTCCTCCAGACTCAGCTCGCTGGAGTGAAGTCGCCTCCGAGCGGAACGGTAACCTACGTGGACGCTGGAGAGCAGGTCGAACAGCTCTATCTTAACCCTCTGTGGAGCGGGACAGTGCGCCTGGAAGTCAACACAATGTTTCAAAAGCACAAGGACGTGTGACAAAGCTGCTCCTCACGGGAGATTTAGTGGGGAGGTTTCACGTGACATTACTATGTGCAAGTGTTGATTCAAACCACAATGGTTCAGGTTACATCAAAGGAATGTGCAGCTAACATAGCACCTGTGGTAGTCATCTGTGTTTTTACATGGTTAAAGGCAGAATGCACTCGTTAATACAACAGAAATTCCATCATGCCACCAGAATGTTTAGAAACTTTCTAAGTGGGACTTTTCAAATACTTCTGTTGGTTTTACTGATTTACAATCAATCATTTAATTTACTCACACCTCAACAGCCTGCTAATATGTGCAAAACTCGCGTTGACCTTTGTAAACATCTGCGGCAGGCGAGGTGGAAAAGAGCTCTAATTAGGGCGATGGCCTCAAACAATGTGCCAACAAGGCCCGACGGGTTTCCATCCCAACCGAACACCACAGCACATGATTTCACTGATTAGCTTTCCCTCACAGCTCGTGTTGCTAATCAGTCAAATCAGAAGCTGTAGTGTTTGGCTGCGGTAAAAAAAAAGAGAGAATAAAGGTGCAGACTCTCACGGCTCGATGGCACGACATGACTGGAGATCAGCGGATGGGGAGGGGGTGAGGGAGTGGGGGCGACGAGGTTGATCTGCTCCTAATTAACCCTCCTCTACACACAGTGTGCTCCGGTCGCAGCGGGGGCCGCCTGTCTGCTCTGATCACGAGCATTATACCGTACGTCAATCACGCAGCTGACGCTGTACATACTCGGGCGTGGTTAGTTCGTGTAACCAGCTGAAAGGTTAACATCTTAAGCTTTTATCGTATTTGAACGTTTAAGATTTAAACGTTTTAAACTCTGTTCGTATTTAAACCTTCATCAAATGAGGCCTTAAAGGAGCAGTCCAGCCTTTTGTATTCTGCTTCCTGGAAGTTGGTGGACACACGAGACAGACATATCTTGCCTTTTATCCTCTGGTTAAGAATCCTGCATTTCCCATGATGCAAAACAAACCTAGAGTGATGCAAATCATGAAAATAACTTCATTTCCAGTCATTTTCGTTTTGTTTGCAGGATTCCTACATGCAGGATGATCAGGAGAGTTCTAATTTATTTTAAAGTCTGTCTGATACCATCCGGATGATAAGCTAAAAAAAACAACCATAAAAACATCATGTCAGGTGCACATGAAAACTCGCTTTATGAACTTCATCACCTCTATTTTTGCACATCTTTGGGCACTGAGGCGGTGGTACACTTTATCTTTCTAATATTTGTGTTGCCATCTACATAGGCCCTGTTTCCATGGCAACAGGAGAGAAAGGCGTAGCTACTGATGAGTAGAGGGGATATTTAGATTCAGGCTGCGGCGATGCATATAAACTTTAAATCCCCGATAAGACAGCGAGCAGAATACAAGCTTAAATCCAGGCCGCAGTAAGCTGACTGTATGAGTGTACCTGCTGATGGACAGCTGTCTGGTCTTTGCTCTCTTCCTTCCCACCAGGAAGCAACGACTTCAGCAGTTTGGGTACAGCCTTCACTGGAGGGAGATAAGACATGGCACAGCCTGAATGCACTGACGGAGGAGGTGGAGAGAGGAAGAATGGGAAGCAGTTACGGAGGAAACAAGGCGAGAAGAAGGGAAGAAAGAGAGGAGCAAAAAGATAAAAGTTTTTGAGGCAGAGAGGGGGGAAAAATAAAGAGACGTGTTAGCAAGGAAGAAAAGGAGCATCAAAAAGGACAGATATAGTTGGCTGGAGGCTAAAGCATCAGAAATAGAGCTGATGACATCAAAGGCAGCAGAAAAAAGGAAAAATCATTTAAGAGCAGAGAGAGAATCCATTAGAAGATTAAGGCTTTATCAGGCGTACCTGTTTCTGGGTTAAGGCTCTGGGATATGGAGCTGGGCAGTGTGCGCCTGGATGGAGGAGGCGCCACAGAAAGGTCCTGGTGGCTCTCCCAGCCCTGCACATGGAAGCAGCATGGAAAGTCAGGATACACAAGATCAGACACGCGGCTTAATTGGAGCATTTTAGTCATCTGTGCCCTTTAGCAGCCTCTACTGGTGATTAGAAAGCACTGCGACAACACGGACACCCACTGAAGCAGCTACTGGTGCTAACCGCTTCTCCATTCATTTGAACTGCAGTTACTTTAAGCTTATGATTCATTACTGATTAATATTTAATGTTCCTTAAACCATTCTGACTGTTTCTAAGCTAGACAGTGTGGATGAAATTACGAGCCAGAGCATGTTTGTTAGGCGTTTCTAAGCAGCCGTGCGTCTCACCTTAAAGTGACCGAGGTTATGAGAGGACGAGCAGAGGTCCAGACTGCGAGGTGACAGCTGGTTAAAAAGTTAGAGCCAAGGTGTCAGAGAGGAATCACATCAAGACACACGCCGCAGGTCATGTAGTTAGCAAGAGTGAAAGCATTTACGAGACCGCTGTGTTAAAAGCCCGATTCCCCATCAATGAGTGTTTTCCCCAAGTCCAAGAAAGCTCACGTGACCTCAAGCAGTCAGAACTGCGACGCATGAGCTCACGTCAGTATTATCCCGCACAAGAAACATTACTTGAAAGGGAGGAAAACAGACTTAACGGGCAACAGCCTCACTGTGGTTGGAAAGATTCGAGCGACTGATTCTTGTTAGCAGGAAGGTCAGGAGGACACTAGAAATACACTAAATCTTTACTTGTTAATAATTCATATTAGAGTTGTGGCTCATTATGACTCCATGCGGATCATAATGCCATTAAACAACCCTTTAATGTGTTGAGTGTCATCAGCGTGTCGCTCGGACGTGGGCTCCCCTACCCGCTCGATGTTTGGAGAGCTCAGGCAGCGTCTGGTAGTCCTCCCTCTGGCTGCCAGCTGTTCTCTTACAGTCACCTCCTACACACACACAAAAGCACTTTTAATTGTGTGATTTCTAAATAGTCTCTCACTACGTGTCTCCACTGCTTGTGGACTAATTACTTTTTTTCTTTGGGAGAATGAATATGATCGAGATGAATTAAAAAGACAGAAAATGACAACGAGGATTTAATGTGCTCATGCTTCAGAGAAATATTAAGCTACACAGTCAGGCGCACAGATAAACAACCGACAAGTCAGACATGCAGACACTGAAATAAATCATGATGACTTTTATGTGTGGAGTCGTAGAAAACTAGAAAAAGGCGTCTGTGAAGTTTGCTTTCCCACCTGTCTGAGACGGTCGAGAGTGAGGATGCTCTCCACAGCCAGGATGCTGCGGAGGTATTTCTCTATGGCCGCCTCACTGTCAGCTGACTGGTCGTCCTCGGCACTGGCAGCCAGCCTGGCCAACATCTCTCTGTCCTCTGGGCCGTGGATGTCCTGGGGGAACAGCCGTGCACGTTGTAAGGAGAAGGTAAAACAAAGTTCCTGTTGACTTTGTGTGGTCCAGTACTCACTCCCGGGACGTTGGAGACTATTTCAAATGTGACTCCGCAGCCAGGGATGGTGCTGCGCTGAGACATTCTCCTCAGCAGGCTCTGTGCGAAACCCTGCCACACACATGCACAACAACATCTACTCATCTCTTCATCAGCGAACACGTGAAAGTGTTTTGCAGTTACCCATCATGCCTCGCGGCCACCCACCTGTCTCCCGGTGACGTTGACGCAGATGCGTTTCCTGAGGACAAGCTGCATGTGGGCCGGGTGGCTCAGCTGAACCACGACGCACACGGTCAGGTAGACCCTCTGGTCACCTGATGCCACTCGACTCAGCTGGGGGCAGTTGTGGACCGTCGAGTCCCAGGAAGCCTCCACCTTCACCTGGACCACGGGACGAGGCACAGAAATGAATGACTGGTCCCAGCGCAGAGGATATGAGAAGATATGGGAGTTGAGAATCCCCCTACCTCTGGATCGTAGTGTTTAACAATATGAAGGTCAAAGAAGTCGTCCGCCTCCTCCTCACTGAGAGATGCATCCTGCCCCCCAGCCAACGGCGCTGAAAGACTCGACTGGAAATCATCGGCTAGAGGAAAGACAAACTGTGAGCGGGTTCTCTGAGGATTACTGTTGCAGAGAGTGAGACAAACGTACCACTGAGATCCAGGAACAGGACGGGAATGTGCGTTTCCATTCCAGGGACAGGAACCCTGTGGCGAAACAGCACCGTCATTACACCGACTAAACACATAATCCAGGATACAGAGCGGCTGACAGCTCCCTCGGCTCAGCCTGCGTGGTACGCTTACAGAACAGCTCAACCATTTAATATCCAACCATAATGAGTGGACCTGACGCTTTTTGATAAAATGTTTTTTCTAAACTTAATAAGTTGCTAATTAGCTCTCAACCAAAAGTCCAAACCCCAGCTGTGTGGAGGAACAAACAGGGAATGAATATGAGCAGCTTAAGGTTTTAAACTAGGTTCTTCTGGGAATATTCCAGATGAGAACAGGTGCAATAAGCTCAGTTACACACCTCTCTGCTGGTGCCCCGGGAATGCTGCTGCCAGCTGACGGCACCAGAACAGCGTTCCGTTCTTCTGTGAGAGTCAGGCGACACTCCAGTAGCTGGGACTCCCTTTCCACATCATCCTCCGACTTATCTACAGGAACACGTGTGGGCAAGCGTAGCACGCGAGTGTAAGACATGGTAATAATATCAGTGGTTATTAAGCTGGAGGAGAACCTCAGTGGGGTTTGCAGACTGAGGTAGTACTGCCCCGGAGCTAATACTAATAACTCACTGCCATTAATCTCCAAGTTTAGTAAAACTAAATGGAAATATCATCTAAAATACTGATGTCTGCCACCCATCCGTTGTGTTTTCATGTTGTGTACCTGGTTTGGAAACTATCTTCTGGAGCTGCTGGTCCAGATACTCCTGCTTCTGAGTGAGTGTGACCAGCCACTGTTGCCTCAACCTCTCCAAGTCCACCTCCTACACACACGCACACGCACACGCACACACACACACACGCACACGCACACGCACACACACACACACACACACACGCACACACACACCTTAGACTTTACTGTTCTAACAAGAGAGGAAAACGTCTCTCTCGAAGTATAAAAACTCTGTGTCTTTTTGTTTTACTGGTCCTAAACTTACCTGATAGCTGTCCATTTCTTCGTTCCCACTCTGAAATTGGAGTTCAAAGTAAACTGTTAATAGCCACAGTCAGAAAGACAGAACCTTTGAATAAACTGATTATAAATTGTATCGCTTGGGTCAGAAAGTAAAATGGAACCATCACATGAATATCACTGATACAGGATATTTACTTTCCTATCTGACAAAGACATCAGTAAGAATCTCTCAATCTCACCCATTGTCCACTTCTGGACACACGTACTGGTCGGACCTTGACATCTCCGAGAGAAACAGAGAGGATGGAGGCTGCAATGAGGGGCATGGTGCCCGAGTCGGGCACTGAACGCAGCTCCACCTGAACCCGATGGGACTGACCCTGGAAGTTAGGTTACACGTGATCTCAGTGAACATTTATTCTCCTGTTCACACGGTCTGTGTAATAAAAGATCCTCAGACTTCACGTTCCACAATCAGCACAGATCAGCGATACCTGCTTCAGCTGGAAGATCCCTCCAGTGCGGATGTCTTTGGCAGGAAGAACTTCTACAGGTGTGAAGTCTCCAGCATCGTTCAGCTCCATCAGCTGCACCCACAACTCCAGCCGCCGGGTCACCTCACTCCACCTGTCCGTAGCCAGGAAGCAGAAAAACGTATTCATTCGAAGTATGTTCTCAGCCTGTAATACATATGTAGGTCTATTTGTTCCTGCTTCTGGACCTCTCTCTGAGGGACCTAGTCTTGGCCTGGATCACACCGAGGTCCCACAGAGCCAGGTTCCTGCGGTGGTTCGCCTGTTTGTGGCCGTACACTTGGATAGCCACCGAGCCCTCAGCCAAGAAGTCCACAAAGTCCTCCGATACTGGCAGAGAAAACTCCTGACCAGACGGAACCAGAGGTGGGAAATCGTTTTACTGTTCAGTGACAGCTGTCTGTTTGCTGTTTAATCATTTACGTCATTGTTGTGTACCTTGGCGCAGTCAAAGACCACAGTGCACTGAGGGTCTGTGGAGGCAGAGGACGAGCTGGACGGTGCCACCTCAGGAGCAACAAACACCTCCTCCTCCTGCCCCCAGAAGTGGTACAGGCAGAAGACAAAGTTGGACAAGTGGCGAGGGAGACCGGTGGCCTGGAGGATTTTCACCTGAGAGAGAACAATAACGGTCAACTACACAGAGAGAGATCAACAACCTGCTGGAGGTTTGTAGGTGTTAGTTACTTGAATCTCTTTCCTCTTGGATTTGCAGATTCAGACCAGAATGATGAATCTGGGTTTGATTATAAACCTAATTAGGATTCTAAATGGTTTTAGTCCTGTATTGGTCTTTTCATCTATAAGTGTTATATAAAGTGTGGAGGAATTCATGTTAAGACATTGAGCCTTTGTTTTCTGTAATTCTACCATGAGAAAACATTTGCAGACAGAGTTCATTAACTGGAGAAACAGAGACAACCATCTGACCGCTGGTCCTTTATTAACCTGGAACCGTTTCCCCACTGGCAATACCTTCAACTGAAGTTATATTCATCACACCCACCGTTTCTGTGTTACGATTATTCAGAATATCCTCCCAGACTGGACAGTATAATGTGGCGTGGTAATGAAGCTGCATTTCTCATGTTCTCACCACACAGTCCACTTTGCGCTCCTGTGGATCTCTGTCCGTGTGTTTCAGTTGAATGTCAAACTGTCCTGAACCTTCTCCCTCGGAGCCCTCTGTTCCCCGCCACACCTCCACGTGCAGCCGACCTGCCACCTGAAGCAAACACACACACATAGAGGAACAGAGGCGAGTCTCAAACATCCCGACGTGTTCCAGCTCCCTGCTGCTGTTCATGTGAGGCGCTTATCAAAGACTCCTACCTCTCCCTTCTGGTTGATGATGGGCACTGCATACTGCAGCTTGACATCGTAGAACAGGCAGGCCAGGAAGACATTGGCCACTCCGATCAGACTGTGATTCTCCTGCTCGTCAAAGAATGGGTCGGCGCGTTTGAAATAGGATCGCATCACCTGAATTACGGGACAAAGGCATCAGAGTGAGAATGCTGGACTGATCAATGAACTCTGTGTGGATGTCAATCTAGAAACCATTGACCGTTTCCTTACAGGGTTGTCTTCATCAAACTCCTTCCACTCCTGGTAGAGCTCCCTCATGTCCACCAGCCTGTTTTCCATCTTCTCCAGAGCCCAGATCTGCTTCCCTTTACCTTTACGACGAACCTGGATGGCCGGCTCGCTCAGCACCGCGTCACGCTATGAACAGAGAGAGTGGCCACTCAACGTTACTTTCATGTTGGTCTGACAACCAAACGTGTGTCTCCTCCTTCTCCCAGACCCAGACATAATCACGTCCTACCTTCCTGTTGGCGTCCAGATTAGCCGCAGGTATCTGAAGAGTGACCAGGTACTCTGTTCTCTTGTTAAGCTCCTCTGCGATGAAGCTGGCCTCCTGAGCCAGCAGGTTGGCTCGAACTATCTGCTCCTTCAGGCGCCGCAGGCTGCGAGTCATCATCGCTTCTCTGCACCACACGCAAACACAAATGATTGGTTACAGGGCATCCAATTCTGCTTCAAAGCCTGAACCGATGGATATAGTCCCGTCACACCTGTCCTCACTCCACCGCCGCATGCGTTTGTGGGAGCCGGCTGACGTTACGGCCGCAGCAGGAACGCTGACTGGAAGGCTCGACTCGTCCAGAAGGTTCAGCGGTTTCTCGGGAGTAAGTCTGCGGCGGAGCTGCTGCAGCTCCTGCTCATACATCTGCCTCTGGCGCTCCAGGGCGCATCGTTTCTCCTCCTCATGCTGCCTCTCCAGAGTCTGTAACACCACCTGTAAGGGGTCTAAAGAGAAGGGGCAGCCAGAGGGTAGATGAGAGACGCTGAGGGAAAATTACCAAATTTAACTTAACAGCTGTGCTTAACAAGCTGGAAAAATTGACCTGGTTAACTTCGTGATAAAGGATTGCATTAAGATCTGTTGTCCAAGCACTAAAACACGTTGTTTAGGGTGCTGTATTTTTATCCTACTATGAAATGTGCTTTATCGTGAGTCATTCCAGCAAACACGTTAAGACAAGACAAGGTAAAATATATATTTTTGTTTGTTAAATACATGCAGCATTACCAACTGAAGCCTCAGCTGTCCCTTAGTGCTAATTATCAAACATTAGCAGGGTAACATGCACAAAATGACAAACTGAACTATTATACCACGAAACAACACAGGGGGCAAATAAATCCACATTACTTGGTTATTATGCATTTTGTTTTAATTATTAGACATTTTCTTGTTTTCTTCGAAGGTTTTGTTGTGTTATGAAGTAACTTTTGTACTGTAAGTCAATTTAAAGCAGGTCTGTCGTCTTGAGTGAACAATGTAAAGTGGTCCTGCTACCCGAGTTGGGTTGGAGTCATTTTAAGCAAGAACAAAGTTTAGTGTAAGACCGCTCAGCTGAAAATATCGTTCATTAACAGTGGAATCACTCCCATCTCGTAGGCAGAGTAATAATTAGAATACAGTAATAAACTCCCCACTACACACAAATTTGGAAAGCTGAATGCATTCTGTACAGTACAGGAGACACTGCACGGAAATTCATTGACAATGGTCTGCAGCCAATCAGAGTGGAGAACACAATGGTCTGTAAAAAAAAGCATACGAAATTGCACTTGGAAAAAATCTGCGATACTGCGCGGCTACGGAGGACCACTGTACTACTTTGAGGTCTATTCGTGAAATACTGTTTCAGAACCACAACCAGAAACTCTCATTACACAACGTATCTTATAACATGTAACAATAGAAGAAGAAGCAGTTCAGTTACCGAGTTTGTGATGATGTTTGAACAAAAAAACTGTGAATGCATCCGTTTTTCAGCTTTACACATCACAACAGATAGAATTTAAAGATTTTCTATTTAGTCATTTCCAATGAATAATTAATGGACGTGCATGATGTAGAAGAGAACAACCTGAGATAGACCCAGCTTACAAAATATAATTATAATAGGAATAAGCAAACATATGTCACTCTGTAGAAACGGTCTAAAAAGATTCATGTCAAAAGTAACCCGTACAAAAATGTGTACACTTTTTTTTAAAGCCATGTATAACCTGTGTGAATAATGCACCATGACTGGGGAAGCTGCTTGGTTAAAACACATCTGCTTATACAACAAAGATAACAGCTACAGCATTTCTCCTGTTTCCTAACGGTGCATTTTGTTCAGTCTGACCTACCGTTGTGGCCCATGCCTTTCATCATGACCTCAGCTTGGGCGGACTCGTAAGTGAAGCTCGGCTCGCTCAACGCGACACTGGTTGCATCAAATTCGGGCTCCAGCTGGTCGGTGCTCAGGCACGTCTTCGCCGCAGCCCTGCTGTCTTCGTCCTCATGCGCTCCGTGGACCATAAACCTGGGCAGGCTGATCCTGTGTGTGTTCATGAGAACGAGGAAGTTACACGCACCAAAAAAAAAGGAAGATGCCCAACGACATGTAAATACAAATTACCCAACTTGTCTGTCTGAGAAACAAAGCACCACACAAATACATAATCAAACGTAACAGACCTAAAGAAGTGGTTGTTACCCCACAGGATTCGGTCACCGTGATGAAGCTGGACCGGGCTGGTGACGGCCAGACCGTTCACACATGTTCTACAGAGGGGAGACAACACATTTAACAAAAATGAGCCTATGTGCCATAACAGGTAATCATACTGCATACGTTGTATGTGCTAAAAATAGCATTGACTTAAATGCTCTGTGGTCTTGCTTGTGTTTAACTAGTTGACAATTTATGTCTAAGCACAGATATATCTATCAGACCTATTACTTCTGCTATTTTGTCCCTGTTGAACATCACTGTTGTTTTCAGTCAAAAAACCAAAATCCAAATCCTATTTGTGGAGAGTTGGATGCAGAAGAACTGACTTCGTTGAGTATTTCTTGTTAAGGTTTTGAAGTAAATGATCTAACGGAGAAAAGCACCAATCGTTTGTTGAGACTGTGGACCAGCTTTGCTCTCGCTCTTTAGCTGCTCCTCTGTGCTTAGCGCTCTGGGACACACGTCTCGCTGTATCATCTCCTCGCTCGAGTACGTACCGAGCGCTGCGGTGAGGACTGAGCACCACACCGTCTGTCTCTGTGATGTCGATGACACAGTGCTCAGCTTGGATGGCCATCCCACACAGCTGAATGTCCTGCGAGTTGGCCGAGCCTACACGTGTGTGCTCCTGAAAGCGGAACAGATACACTGCTAGTGTTAAAATATTTGAATCATGCTAATAACCTCCACAGCTGGACTGTATGTGTACACAGTACCTTCAAGTAATAGACCAGCAGCTCATTCAGAGCTGGGTCAGCATTAAGGTTGATCAAGAAACACTTGTCATCGACCACTCTGATGCCAGAGGACTGCAGGGAAATGCCCAGGCTCTCCAGCTGCCTCTGGCGCTCCTATAGAAAACACATATTCCATTTTCAATCTATTCATAAGCTGGTTATTTTACTACTGAGCTGCTCAAATGAGGTGAAGTGTAAAAAGGAAACTGCAACACTGAATAAAATTCAACAAATAAATGAAGATAAGCTTAAATTAGGTCAGGCTGAAAAAAAACCCTCACATCTCCTCGGGTTGAATGTGTCTGCTGCTATTGACAAAATGCTAATAAGTTCTATAAAAGCATAAAGAAATAAGATGCTAGCGCGTGTGTGTGTGTTCGTGTGTGTGATACCTGCGCAACTGCCTCAGTCTTCCTCAGTTTCTCCTCCCAGGTGACGGTCATTTCCTGGATGAGTTTCTCCGATTCTTCCAGCCGCTCCTTCAGCTCGGGGGCCTTCATAGACTGAGAGTGACACAACCTGCATTACACCATGAACATAGCACTGTCCTTTTCCAACAGGTTGAACCCAGTAATCTGAACCTCAGCCTCTGTGAGCTGCTCCCTCAGTTTCTCCACTTCCTCTCGCAGTTCTCGGATGATCCTGGCGTTGGGGTCCTCGTTGATCACGGCGTGGTTGACGATATTCTTGGCCCTGTCGGCGTAGCGCAAAGTGGACAGCGTCTCATCGTAGTTGTCCGCCGCTGGGCTGAGGGTGGCAATCATGGCAGTGCGACTGTTCCCTCCCAGGCTGTCCTGCACAAACAGATGCAGCTTTATCAACACAAGACTCACAAAGAACCCACAGAGTGTGTGGAGGAGGAAACTCCACTATGAGAATATGAAAAGGTATGATTTATGTACATGCTGTGTACCAGCAGCAGCAAGCTGCATTTAACGCTAATATAATGCTCTGGGGATAAGTTCAAAAAGCCCAGATTGAAGGCAAAAAACTGGCAAAAAAAAGGCTTTTTTCTGAATGAGCAGAGATAACGAAAATAAGCACCAGAGCTTTGAAATGTAATGGACATAAATAACACCAGAAAAATAATCACTCAGAGACTTTCAGGTTGTGTTTTCTTAGATTTAAAAATACATCCTGTATTATTACACAGTGGTGTATGCAGTGAAAAAAAGCAGCTGAAGTCTGTGAAAAGGGGACTTGAATAATGTCCAGTGCCTTGAAGTTTGGGAAATATGCTGAAGGTCATGAGAAAAACAGAGGAAGTTAATTTACCCCTGGCAAAACAAGAAGCTAGAGAAGCCGGCCTCCTTTAGTGAAAACTAGAATGAGACTGTTACACTACATCCTCTGTGTACCTTGAGCAGCCAGGTGAGGACAGAGTCTCTGTAAGGAACAAACTTGCTCTTGTTGTTCCCTGCTCCCTGGTCGGCCAAGGCTGAGATGACCAAACCTAGAGTGCTGAGAGACCTGAAGGAAAGAACAGAGAGGGAGAGAGAGAGAGAGAGGGGTTGGGGAACAAATAGAAGGAGTGAGCAAAGCATTTATCTATTCAATACCGATATTGGCTTTTACTTTTATAGTTGGCAGCCACTGATTGTGCAAGTTGTCCCACCAAACAAGGTCATAGAGACACTTCAACCATGAGAGACATAATGTAAAAACTAAATCCAGGAAATAACATTGTATGGTTTTAACAGAATTTATTTGTATAATGTTGCAGAAAATAAACAAACGTGTTATCCCACCCTCCACTCATTGATGGAACCAGTTTGAACTTGTTATCTGTCTAAAAGACACCTGTCCACACCTTCATTCAGACTCCAACCCCCACCATGGTTAAGACCAGGGAGCTGTCTAAGGACACTAAGGACAAGACTGGGATGAGACAATCTACAACAGGCAACAGCTTGGTGAGAAGACATCAACTGTTGGAGCAATTATTAGAAAGTAGAATACAGCTCTTTAAAAATCATACAATGTGATTTTTTTTACATTCTCTCACAGTTAAAGTGATGATTACAGACCTGTCATCTTTTTAAGTGGGACAACTTTCACAATCAGTGGCTGCTAAATAGTTTTTTGCGTGGAGGCAAGGTGATATATTTGTAAAATCCAATTTAAACAAAACTGACCATGGCACCATATGCATGCACATGTTTAACTGAGTCAGTTGCTAGTTGTGTTTGAAATCATTGTTCTGCTGAAGAACAAGCTGTAGCCTCATGACCGATCGAGTTTTAAAATACCATCGTACCATTTCATGAAGTGCACCAGTCTGTCTTGCAGCAAAACAACCCCACAACATACTGCTGCCACCCCCGTGCTTCACACTTCAGGCGGTGCTCTTCTTCCCAGTCTCACCCTCCCACACACATAATGTGGAGCATAATGGCCAAACTTTGTCTTTCTCTTTCTCTGGAACCTAAATGAAAACATTTAATAGTATACTTAGCCAGGAGGGAACTGAACCCCTCGCTGTGGGGTTCAAGGACAGACAGACAAAGATCACTGAGGGTTTTTGTATTTACTACGATTACTACTCATTGTGATATAAAAGACCCATAAATGGCTAAAACAATAGAATATATCCAATCTCCACGCTCCCTGTATCCTGGTCATTCTGCTGTAGCTCATAAATAGATGCTCATTTTTCTTTCTGCTTCAGATGAAATATTTCTATCGCTCTGCAGTATTACTATCACTGAAGTGAATACTTCTTAAGTCTGTGTCGCTGTGGTGCAGGTGTATTCTTCTTTTGACTCACTTGTTGATGTTGCTGCCTTCTTTTAGTCTTTCCCCTGCTGCTCCAGTCTTCGCGGCACGCTCACTACCAGCCAGATCCACCAAACTCAGCTTGCTCACCTTCTCACCTTTTGTCTGAAGCGAACACACAGCAAAATATTCATGTTCGGTATTGAACGTTGACTCGTAAGATGATGCCATCATTTCATGTTAATAGTGTATGTGTGTTTTACCCCAGACTGCAGGTCCATGAGTGTGTGTGTGAGGATGATGTTGAACACAGCGTGAGATCTGCTGCTCTCTTCGTTCATGTTGGTGGCTGCCACTGTGCGAGATTTATTTCCCTCTGACATCAGAGACTCAATGTCCTGTGGGAGACCAGGACAACACAAATAAACATGTCTAGACTGTATCCAGCATCATGAAATACATTTGTAGTGACTGGCAACCCAATGTAATGAAAGCAAAAAACCAAACAAAGCAGATATTAGAAATTCGTTCAGGAAGTGTTCTGCATGTAAAGGCACTGGTACCTTGTTGCTGGCCACAGCCAAGCGGGACAGGCCATCCACGTAAGGACCCAAAACTTTGTGCTCTCTTACGCGCAATGCTTGTCGACTTCTACAGAGAGAAGAGGACAGGTTTTCAGTTGAGCTCCTCCCGTTATAAATGATGTAAAAAGTGCAGCTCAATTATCAAATAAAAACCATCAGGCTGTAGCTTGAACCAACTATTTCTGTTTTAAATAGGGGCTAGACTTAACAGTTCCTCACCCTTTGGGGTCAAGAAGGTCTCTGACCTTCTCGTTGTAAATCTCCATGTAGGAGACTTCCACAGTGAAGCCCTCTCCCTCGCGGCACTCGAGGACAATCCTGCTGAACAGGGAGCTGCAGAGTCGAGGGATCAAACCAGGCTGCTCCGCTGAACCCATCATGGTGTACGACTTCCCTGAGCCTGAAGGCACAAAGTTACTGTCTTCAAGTCCAGATATTAGGCAAACAATAGACCAGATATATATATTGTTATGTGCTATGCAGGACATGCAATGACTAAAACTTCACAAGCACATAAACATGGAGTGTTTTGGATCTGTGGGAAAAAGTCTGTGTGCATGACTAGAAATAAACAGATGCAGCACAAGCTTTCACACTACTTCAAAAACGCGTGAGTTAACACTTGAAAATAGGACTGAGAAATAGGTGTCCAAGAGGCAGAGATCCAAATGAGTTAGCAGTGCAAAATGAGTCCAAAGCTAATTCAGGACAGACTCACGGAAACGCAGGTGTCCTGTGAAAATATAGCTAGAAACACAATGTTTAACATGATGAGATGAGAGAAAACACGGGTCTAGGGTCTTACAGCTAAGAGTAATATATAAAGTCATGAGAAGAACTTCTACATATAAATCACTAATGATAAGAAACATTTCTGACATACATTCTGACATGTGACTAGGAAAAGCCCAATACATCTGGCTGCATTCCATTTCGCTGCCTCAGTGATTGGGTCATGGATCACTGGGACACTTCCATGAAGCACAGTTCATTAGTAAAACATGCTTTTCCTCGATATGACCAGTCAAAATGGCTGCTAGGAAAAATATTGATCTATTAGTTTATTGTTCAGATCTGTCCTAATCAACCAGCCGAGTTCAGGTAACTCTGTTTAATACAGCACTAATCAATAGTCCCACTAGGACTGGAGAGCCGCACCTGTGCTTTTCTAACAGAAAGAGAAGACAGGTTTGACTGCTGTTCACTACTTTTCTAAGCCCTCCGCTGTGTAGCTAATACATTAGCAATAGTTCATGTGCCCAGGTTTCAGATGTCTGTAGGTGTGAATGTTACCTGTCTGTCCATAAGCAAAAATACAGGCGTTGTAGCCCAGGAAGGCGTTGTTCAGCAGACTTTCTCCAAGGCACTGGAACACTACGTCCTGGCCTGTTTGAAACACCAGGAAACACAGATTTTCATGTCTCCAAGCAGACTGTGACAAACTGAAATGATAAACTGTGCTTCTGAATGAAGGAGATGGAAAGGGAGATACATCTGACACAGGCTGCTGGATTATTAATAGCCTTCATATTGTTCTACCCCTTCACATTCTGCAGGACCACAGCGGTAACCTAGAGGTTTCATCGCGCCCTCTGAACAGTCATGTTCTTCAACTCCATAAATAGTTCAGAATATCAGGAAACATGCTGCCAGGAGATAAGTTTAAGACTGACTCACCAGGCTGAGAAGTTACACGAGCTAAAAACAGACAATGGCACTGTGAAAGTGTACTCACCTGCAAACTTGTCTTTCTGAGAGTCATCTATGGACCAGAAACAGTAGTCATAGGCAAACACCTGAAGAAAACATTACAGGTACAGGATGATCATATAAATGCAATAAATTGTAGTAAAAACTGGTCAAAATGAATATTATCCAACTTTGACTTAAACCATAATGTAACCAGAGTTTGGATCTCACCTTTGGTTGATTCCTGTGGGAAATGAAAATAAGAAATACAAGTCAGAAGTTATTTAAATAAACCTGAACATGTCAACCAACCCTGCTTCATCACAGGCCTGTGGACTCACACACCACTGTGTAAGTTGTGTGCTACAACTTACACAGTGCCAGCAAATGTCTTCATTTAAAATTCATGTGTCTGACCCACAATACACTGGTCATACAAAGTCCAACAAGATGTTTATTTGTTCTCTACTAGCGTCCTGCAGTATAGGCTACATCCTACAGGTGTGTGCCCAGGACCCATCATCACATCACTGTCACTGTCCCTCTACGTACACATCCTGCACCCTACGCTGGATGAGTATTGAATGTCACTTGCTGTCCCTAAACAGATACTTGACGTTCAGTAGTTGTTGTGTGACTGTTCAGAAACAAACAACGGCAGGAACAGCAGAACTGGCTCAGTAAGAAAGGAGAGTTTCAAGGACACAAAATAAAAGGTGTTTTAACCATAGTGAAGCTTAAAAATCCGCCAAGGTGACTAATCCTCTTTAGCTCATTGTGAATTAAAATGGGAATGTGACCTTCAGCAGCTTTAAGACCCTCGGAGCCTCCCAGTGTCACCGAAGCACAGGCCGAGCCAAAATCTCTGCATTCCTACCAGAGCACTTTAAAACACTGCCAGTGTGTTTTAAGTTCGCAGCCAGCGACAGCATCCCGAGCATCAGCGAGCCAACACATCACCACATTCCAGCGAGCAAACGTCAAATTTAATTATCAAACATGCCGTGCTTTGTGCTGTGTTGTCCATCGCCAGTGCTGCATGCATTCAACAGCAGGAGTTTACTCTGGTTCATCAAGATGTAAGTGTAGTGTTCTTAGGGTTAAAAAGTTGCTTTTTTGCTAATGCTTGTACATAATGTCCTTCATATCAAGGAAACTACTGAAATGTTCTTTGGCCAGTTTACAATTACAAACAGTACCTCTTCTCACCCTCTGTCCAAAACAGAAGCTGCTGTTGAGCCTGTTGGTGAGTGAGCAACGGCCTAACCACACAGGCACTGAGCACTGCACCCTAACAGACAGTAGCTTTACATGTTTATCACTGAGCTGGAAACAGATCCACAGTATGAAAGTAAACATTACCACATCAGGTATCACATCTCAGAAACAAGCATTTCTGAGATGCACACTGCATTACCAGCGAATCAAGTGATTACTGGCAGGTAAAGGTTTTCAGCGGTTGAACAAGCTTGGGCGCAGTCCTGCTGCAGAGTGTTGTAAGTGTTGCTCCAGAGTCTCCTAAGGCTGAATGAGCTTAAAAAGGAATTTAGGAAACATATCAGCTGTGAGATCTATACGCTGCTCGCTTTCTGCTTGGCTGGAACTGGCTGATTTAGCGTGAAGACCTACTGTAATGTGGCATTTAGTCTAAAGAGTCTGATGCATAGGAGGAATCAGACTGAATAGTCAATGATCCACGTTAATTCTGCATTAAGCCGTTCGTTGCTGTGTTTCTGCTCATTCTTTAAACTTCCCTCTCTACTGCTACCCTGCCCTTCAGCAGCAAGCCTAACTGCTAGGCTCATTTCCTTCGTGGCTGCCATGTTTCCCACAAGGTGAGAACATATATTTGTGGCGCTCGCCCACTGAGGGCACGAGGCTGCGAAATGCATTTATTATGTGCAATATTCTGCCAGAGCCTTCAAGCAATCTGCATGTTCAGATGCATTTCCAATCCCCATTATTTCCTAATGAAGAAAAATGTGTAAGTGTTAGAAGCTGTGGAGCCTAATTGTGTTTGCTAGGATGAAATAAATCACCCATAAACATAGGCCCCCCGTCTCTAGGAGAGTCCCATTTGAAGCATGGTGCCTTAAATAAATCAAAGCACACAGCGTTCACTCAGCCAGAAATATCAATTTGGGTTAAAAAAAAATAGGCTGCAAATGTAGTCGTGACACACACGGGTGGGGGGTGTATTAAAACAATGCCCCCTTATGTGAAACATGGGTGATCCATGAAAGAGCAACATTAAGTCCTGTCCTCTCCTGGTCCGGCGAGGACATTCCTGAGATAGCTGGCAGAGCCTCACAGCTCCAAGGAGTCACTAAAAGAGCAAGGTACAAGCAGCAAGTGTATGACCTACAAAGATCACATTAAGCAGCTTGGTAATACACCTCTGACTAGAATGAACTGATACGGCACACAGCAGTTCTCAAAGTCGGGATATAAAACAAGCAAACATTTGCAATCTTATCATCCCAGATAAGAAAAGACTCCCAACTTCAGTTTCGCTTTCAGTAGAGGCTGATAAATATTTCAGGAACAATTCAAGGTCTGTTTAAAGAGTGAGCAGTAAAATGGGATCCACAAATCTAAGGTTTTATAGGCCTGCTAAGTCTTAATGCCTCCCCCTAATTACAAAAGCAGCAACAAAGCTTCATTAATCTGGACCACCTCGAGAGCCAGACAGCCACTGCTGTATTCCTGGTTGCAGCTACTACGGGAGCTGTAACATATTAACACCCCTGAGGCTCATGCAGCAGTTCAGTTAAACCCGTCAGGCAAAGCTGACGAAGCAAAATCATGCTCAGCGATTTCCTCCACAAACATAGCTTTCTGTACCACCGAATGCAGGGATTATAACTCAGTAAAATCTACTGGGAAATGAAACCAGAGCGTCTTGAAACAGAAACTGAAGTTTTCCAGTTAAAACACTTATGATTTGTTGATTTCTGCATCTACAAAATTGTCTGTGTTGCACTAAGCCTGTAAATCCTGTTCACTCTACGCTCCTTTGCCCTGACACAGCTGAAGCGTGTCAGGGCAAAGGAGACATAAACAGACACATCTACACACACAAAAAAGTATAGAAGGGCTATGAGATACGAGTCTCTCCGACCTCAAAGACAGGATTTCATACTGTGATGGCTGCAGGTGATTGCCCTAAGGCATATTACCTGAACAAGGTAAGATGAGAGGGGGCTAAAAGCTCCAGGGAGCATCTCCCTGTGCTGCCCTGACTCACTGCCTCACAGGCTGCTACGGGAGGAAGACTGAACTGCTCTGTGGAGAACAGTCTACACTCATATCTGGTTTTCTGCTGCCACTTTGATGTACGGTATTAATCCGAATTCTGAAATCATGCCATTAAACCAGAGGTAAATTATTGACTGGATGCATAGATTGTTCTCAACTTGAATCTGGACATCAACATCCTCTGCTTTGTTGTTGGTGCTTCAATTTACAACCAACTACCTGAGCAGGACTGAGCTAGAACAGACACGCCCTTTGTAAAGAGAGAAATGATGCAAGAAGAGCTGAGAGGCCGCAGGAGGAACAAAAAGGAGTAATAGGAAGAGAATTCAAATATGTCATTACTAACAGTCATGAGCAACAAGTTCCAGGTCAATCCACAGTAAGGCAAACTGCACTTGGTGATAAAGCAGCATACAAAACCCTGCTGCTTACCGAGGGTCTCCTTTATTCACATTGGTGACGGCTGGATACAGAACTGTCTGGCTCCCGTCCATCTCCACCACACACTTTGTTTTCAGGTCTTTTTCTAGAGTGAAACAAAGGACAGAAACTGTAAAACAGTAACAGCGTGTTCACAGGTGAACTGGAGTTAAGGTAGTCGTTTCTGGAGCTCTCTTATCATCATCAAAATGCATATTTAAATTATTATGACTTCTTTGCATCCACCGACACCTCTCATTGCACTATAACACTGTGTGTGTGCAAGTTCATGACCATCACAGTACAAACACAGAGAGGCGTGGAAAGGTTTTACTGCTCATGATTCAAACAGGATTCACCAGTGCAAATATTACAACTAGTTCACTACTCCCTGATGGCGCGCGCGCACACACACACACACACACACACACACACACACACACACACACACACACACACACACACACACACACTAAGTAAAAGCAGGGTTACACCTTCTCTTCCTCATTCCTGCCACAGTAGAAGGTTTGGAAGGCAGGGACAGTCATGTTACTGCCTTTCAGACCAGAAAATGGCACATTATGCCATGTGATTTTTAGTAAACTTTTAAATATCACTTTATGTCCCAAACCATAAAGTGATATTTAAAAGTTAAACTCTAGGGTTACTGCACAAAAAGTCTCTGTCTGCTGTTGTCAGGGTTCTTTGGACCAATAACAGTTCATTAAACGCATCACAGTCAAGTTTCTGTCTGCATGTGATGTCAGTGTGTTTAACCAAGGAAGAGGGTAAAAACTCAAGTTTAAAACACAAACGGTACCAGAAGCAGAAGCAGCTACACTACACTCACCTCTCCTGTTCATGGGTCGCACACGGACCGCGACCTTCACGTTGGAGCCACTGAGGCTGTTGTCATCCATCGTGCCACCTGACCTGAGGTGAAAGGATGAATGGAGAGGTGGAAACTTCAGACTAAAGCCTACATCATACCACAAACGTATATCATGCCACACATCAACACGTCCATTTATTTTAACTGCGCAGCTTCCCTGCGCGTGACGCTAAACTATAAATAAACACAGCACGCGACTGACTCCTGCTTATTATTACAGTAAAAGTTAAACGAAAGCAACACATGCAGAGGGACAAACTACACTGTGAAGAGAAGTGGACAAACCGTGTGTGAGAGTGGAAGTTGTTCCTCTGTGCGACTCCCCCAGGCACCTTCACATGCGCACAGCAGCTAGCACGGCTGCTAACGAGGTCTGGATCATAGACAGAGGAGGGGGCTCGCATGTTTACAAATGTACATCCCCCCAACTACAGTCCAGTAGGAACAAACACCCGTGCCTGTTTTAATGTTCAAATACACTTACGACAGTCCGCAGTTCATAGTCTCGGCTGTTCCACCTGTTGCATTTCCTGAAACTTCCCGCAGAGATCAGTCAAGCCATGTCAAGTCGCCGCTAAAGAGATTTGCTGTGAGATTTGCTGTGAGATTTGCTGAGCTTCCCGAGTTCCCCGTCTCGCTCTGCCCTGCACAAACTCACACCGCTGCCTTCAAAGCGCCTTCAGCGCCACGGTGCGGATCCACATGCTTAGCATGTCTGCGCTATGTTTGTCCGAAACATAGGAGGAAGAAAACAGGACAATTATCAACAAATCAATTAAAACGTTTGAGTGGATACACCAGGAGTATACGGGGGAAATGTTTGAACATTTGGAACGTTAGCGAATTTTCTCTTAACTGCTATTTAAATGCAGAGGAAATGTGACGTTTACGCTACTTTACGATAGTTTGTGATGCTGTACGACAGGTGCCGTGTTTGGACGCAACGTGGAGTTGTTTACTACTCCTGTTAGCTCTATCAGTTTAAAGAACAGATGTAAATCGTCAAACTAGCATTCGCATATTTGAAGTTAGACTCGGTGCCTAAAGGAAAAATGGGGAAGCCAAAGAAAAAGAGTGAGTGTGCGACAAAGTGTTTAACGTGTCTGAAAGCGGTTTGCAAACGTTGCTAATGCTAACTTCAAGTTTACTTTAGCTTGGTCTTCTGGCATGACAGTGATGTTAATCAGTTTAATCCTTTTAGAACATAACAAGCAAGTTATTTTAGATTTTGTAATAATGCGGAAGTATACGGTTGACGAAGAGTTAGCTTATCAGCTGTGAATAACTTGTTACCCACTTACTACTGAGAGGAAGATTAATGTCACTCTAAAGAATACTGGTCTTTTTCAGGTGACTTCAGCCGAGCCGAGCTGATGATGATGACAATTGCTGATGTCATTAAGCAGCTTGTTGAAGCTCATGAAGAAGGCAAAGACATCAATCTCAATAAGTAAGAGTTTGCCTTCACAAAACCTGTGGTGTTTGCTTAGAACTTTATTAAATAATGAAACCACAGTTTACTTAATTTATACTAAGTGAAGCTAACTGAAACAGAGCAGGGGAATTTTTTTCAAAAATAATATGACATTTCTACAATGTATCAAAGAAATGACAGTTAAGGGGAACTGAAGATCTAAAAAATTAAAACAAACCTTTAGGAAAAAAATACAAAAAACATAAGCAAAGAACATTTATTAGAAAGACAATGTTTTGGTAACAGCCTTAAGGTGTATTTAAAAAAAAAAGTGCCTGCTTATATTAATTTAAAGCAGATATAGTATAGAGAAAAACAGCTGAAAAAAGTATTGTTTTATGGTTGAGTTGTGGAGCAGCCAGTTGTATAAGAAAACATGGCACCGTTAGAGGGAGGAAAGCATTTCTCCTTAATCGAAGCAGGTTTCCTGTAGTGTGTCTAGAAAGTGAAACTGGTAAGAGTCTGACTTCAGCAGTACACAATGCAACTGATGCTTTTAGAATGGCCTCACAATTCCTGCACTTGAACATCATTGAAAATGTGCAGGTAGATATCCCAGTAAACAGGATATGTATGTCAGGACTAAAGGTGATCTACGCTCAAGACTCAAAGAAAGACGGACAGTCTACAAAAAGTATTTATAGGCACAGACCCATGTCCAATGTAACATTACCACCATCCTCCCATGTTTACTGCACACCGTCACTGTCACAATTCTGTTTTACACAGAGTGAAGACCAAGACTTCAGCTAAATATGGACTAGAGGCGCAGCCTCGACTTGTGGACATCATTGCCGCTGTCCCTCCACAGTATCGTCGCATTCTGGTGCCCAAACTGAAGGCTAAACCTATCCGCACTGCCAGCGGGGTACGTAGCTGTCGGGTTCTGACCCAGCGCTGTTATTTACCCCTTAATGGTGAAATATTTTACCGTCCTCAGTTTGTTTAGTTTCTTTTTTAGAATTAAAAAAAAGACATGAGAACTGTAACGTGGTGAACGTGCCTTTTCAGGCAAGTTCAAATGTTGATGGCTTCTGTCTCTGACGCAGATCGCTGTTGTGGCTGTGATGTGCAAACCACATCGATGTCCACACATCAGCTTTACAGGCAACATCTGTGTGTAAGTTACTATGTTTTCCAAACTGCTTAAATACTACTGTTAATTAAGTATGTGTTGCATTTATGTAGGAATAGTTTACTGTAGATGTGAGCTGAGTATGATGTGTATATGAACAGTACATACAGAAGTGTAGAGACTAAAGGTGCAGGAGACAAAGATGGAACTCTTCAGAAGGGCTTTTAGATTTGTTGCATATCTGAAGGTATATTGATTCAGTGTAAGTCTCTAATGTCCCTCTTCTCTGGTAGCTACTGTCCTGGAGGTCCAGACTCAGACTTTGAGTACTCTACACAGTCTTACACTGGCTATGAGGTGGGGAAATGTTATTCTGCCTCTGTATCTGTGTCTTACTGGTAACCTTGTGGAGAAAAAGCTTGTTCTGTTATTTGCTGATATTCTAGCAGATACTGTATCGTTTGTTCATCTTTTCCCATGGTTTTAAATCTTCTTGTTCCTCTCTGCTCTGGAAGCCAACATCCATGAGAGCCATCCGAGCACGTTATGACCCCTACCTTCAGACCAGGCATCGAGTGGAGCAGGTCAGTGTACTCGCCAGTGCTCTGTCTCTTTAATGGTTCTTCACTTTAGCCTGTGCTTGGTGTCGCCTCTGTTTGGTAGCTGTGGAATTTTTACCTTCACATAATCACAAGACGCACATGTTTAAACTCCTAGTCCCCTGAATCGGCGTCTGGACAGTCATGAGCTTTACATGTGTAAATAACCATTCATAATGGCTGTCATTGCTTTTACCATCCTGCCATGACCTGACCCAGACTATGCTAGTACTTCTATGCATGGCAACATTAGTCTAAAGCAACAGCTGTTCCCTAAAGCAACCTGAATGCTTTTTCATAGCTGTTTGAAACTTGCACAATCACATTTTCCTGTGCATCGTTGTACAACACTTTCCCACAGCTTTCCTTGCAGGTGGTATGTTCCCCTTAGTAACACAGTTTGTGTGTTCTCTGTGTGGAGTGCAGCTGAAGCAGCTGGGTCACAGTGTGGACAAGGTGGAGTTTATAGTGATGGGCGGGACATTCATGGCTCTGGCAGAAGAATACAGAGACTATTTTATTAGGAACCTACACGACGCCCTGTCGGGGCACACCTCCAACAACGTGGCAGAAGCTGTCAGGTACTCTGTCCATATCCATGTCTCATAATAATAACGCATAGCATTCCAGGAACAATGGATTCAGTTCAGCACCACTGTTATTTTCAGAAGGGTTTAAACAATTAAAAAATGTTATACAGTATTATTATTATTGTGTTTAATAGGCTGAGCCATTTAGTATTCGCATATGCTGCACGCCGAAGCTACCGTACTGTGTGGAGACAAAGAACCAGCCTCCAGCAGAGGGAGCTGTTCTACCATTTGTAGCCTTTTCTCTACAGTTGTTCATGTAGCCTTTACCTGCAATATTAGCCTTGAAAAAGGTGAAATATCAGTGTTTTTCTTTACTAATTTTAAGTCTCCCAAGTGATAATAATAACAATAATAATATTGTGCACATTGTTTATATTAATTAGTTTATGTATTTGAATCTTCTAAATCAATTTGTTCATAACAAAACGAGGAAACATTTTTAATGTCTTGTTTCGTGTTGACAGGGACTTTGGAGTGAGATAAAACCGTCCTCGCATTCAGGAAACTGGAAATTTGTTATTTTATTGTGATCGGCTTGAATGAACTCCCATCGTGTGTTAGCTAGCTCGTTACTGCCCCACATTTATCATCTCTCCTAGGTCTGTGTCAGCATTGTACGACATTTGAAGATGTCGTTTAGGTAAAAGTTAACAGCAGGCTTTACAGTGCCTCAGCACTCCATCGTCTTCCAGGTGTGTATTACACAGCATTTCTTTTCCATTAAAAGCCGCACAGACAAGCATTCCTCATCCTATAGGAAGTAAAGATATGATGACCCTCTCCACAGATGAAGCTCCTGAATGACGCCATTCAAAATGCAGGAACAAAATAAGCGAGGCCAGATTCTCTGGATCCTCTTCAGTTACTGCCATCGATTGCTCACTTAGCGAGTTAGGCCAGCTTTCAACCACCCTTGCTCATGTCTGCTCAGTATGGATGAGAAGCAGCTTTATAGATGACTGGAAGCAGATTCAAAGTCAAAGTAGAAATACCCATTGGCTGAAGACGTCATATAGATGATTGGACCAAATAATGGCTTTTTCACAGGGCGGAGGCTGTTTGTCAGCAGGGGCTGTTTACTTCCCTAAAGTCCGATAAGAGCCAAAGGCCAGTTTGTGTCGTGTGTGTGTGTGACAGAGAGAGAGAGAGAGAGAGAGATTGAGTGAGTTTGCTCTGCTTTGCTATCGGCAGCCTTCGTTTAGATTCTGTGATTACAGTAATTGTGGAGGCTGCTGTTCAGTTTGAGAAGAGGGGGGGGGGCACTTGCTTTAGCTGGGGACAGCCCTTATCTGTGTGTGTGTGTGTGTGTGTGTGTGTGTGTGTGTGTGTTTTGTTTCATAAAGAAAGTGTGCGTGTGTGCATGCTCACGTGTGTTCCCACCATGCTCACCTGACTCCTGATCTGATCACGTACGAGATAACTCCACGTAATCGCCTGTGATAATAGACTTTTTATTGATTCATCTCATACAATCTGATCATCCTCTCTGGAGCATAAACTCCTGTAATTGGTGTAAATCAGCCAGCAGACTGTAAAAAATAGACATTTATTGCCAGCAGATAGGGAATCAGAAGGCGTACGAGCTGGCATGGGGGAGCTAATGGTCATAGGAGCAGCTGGAGTGGAGAAAATGACAGCTGGCTGGTGTTCCAAGATGAGATGTGTCTGTCTGGTTGCTTGTGTTGTTTCTTGAGATTTCAATCAGTGGCTCTAATAGCTTTGGAGGCAGCGCAGGAGTCTGATTCAGACGAGATGAAGCTCCGACAATATCGGTCTTGAGATTTAATTCGAAGAGGACGAGAAACGCACTGGCTCGCGTCCAGTCCGTTTTTACATCTGGCTGCTTCTTTCGGTACCTCGTCGTTTCTTTAATCAGCAGATCTGCTGCTGTGTGGACACAACCGCTTTTATGAGGCTTGGTCACAGTGCATGCTGTTGAAAACTAATTGGATGGTCAGTACAGACGTATGAGGTCAGACTAGTGTTAGAGGAGCAATGGCTTTATTTTTATTTGTGGACTGTTTGTCTTTCCCATGCTGTGTCTCGGCATTATTGTCATCTCACTTTAACACAGACCACAGCATAAAAGATGGCAGATGCTACCACAGAGTCGTAGAAAAAGCCCCCCCCCCCCTTTGAGATGCATGTTTCGTTGCATGTTGAACGACGGCAGACATGTTGAAGTGTTTAAGTTGTCTCGATATAAAGCAAACATTCATTAACATTTCATTTAAGGTTTTGTTCTATCATCTGTTCCTACACTGCGTTGGTGCGACTTTAATGTGAGGTTAGTGTTAACTGCGTGAATAATGAGCCGTGCAAACTTGCAGCTTGTAAATTGATGTTGGTAAATGAACCCAGCATTCTCGGGCCCTCCAGCACAGCCGAAGAGACTGAGGAGGGAAATAATAATGTTCTTATGTGAGGTGGAAACGTATGACGGGAGCAGGAAAGACTGAGACAGATTTCTTCCCGCAGGTACTCGGAGCGCAGTAACACCAAGTGTGTGGGAATCACCATTGAGACCCGTCCTGACTACTGCCTCAAGAGGCACCTCAGTGACATGCTGGGCTACGGCTGCACCCGGCTGGAGATAGGGGTCCAGAGTGTGTACGAAGATGTGGCCCGCGACACCAACAGGTCAGAATGTCCCGGAGAGGAGGAAGTGGTTCAGTAATGTACATGCTGGCTGTTGATTTCAACCGTGCTCGTTTGTGCTCGTGTAACTTCCAGAGGCCACACAGTGCGAGCTGTGTGCGAGTCGTTCCACCTGGCAAAGGACGCCGGTTTTAAAGTGGTCGCCCACATGATGCCAGACCTGCCCAACGTCGGCATGGAGCGGGATGTCGAGCAGTTTATCGTAAGTGTGGGAATGACATCACCATGTTTAAAATGAACTACACCACTTACACCTACAAATAACACGCAAAACAAACGTAAAGTTTCAAAGAGACGACAGAATGGGAAAATGACCCCAAAGAGAGTCCCAACAAGTTAAAACTCTGTGTAAGTCTTTCTACCTCTCTGTCATCTAGACACACATTCATTTTTCTTTTTCCGCCTTTGGCCGTTCATTAGCCTTCATATGGACGGGGCAGAAAGGAGGAGAGGTATACTGCTAAAGTCTCAGTAAGACTTCATGCAGATGTACACTTATACCATTTCATACCATCGCCCTCATCTGTTCTAACTCACTAGATCTCAGTTATGTTTCCTTGTTCGGAAGAGGAGAGAAGCAAGTGAGGAAAAACTCCCAACTAGAAATAATCCAGTTGATCATTAGGTTTATTGTTTGTGACGTTCATGTCTTTTTCTCATACTTGGCATCAGAGTGCGTCATTACTACTTGCCTCGCTGTGGTACAGCAACAAGTGAGTCCTACATGTAGCATCTCAAAATAGAAGCGGAAAAGCAGCGAGAGCCGAGTCGCAGTCCCGACTATGATCCCGCGCCTCAGCAGTGGAAAATCCTGTCAGATGCTTCACGGCAGCAGGCTCACATTTACAGCTCTGATTGGAAACCCAGCTATAATGCGGCCGTGCAGACTGGAGCCGGCGCTCCTTCCCGACACGCCTAACTGTAGGACGTAAATGAAGACTCTGTTTGATGCCGTGCACGATCCCAGCTCATCTGCTTTGTTTTTAAGAGAGTAGGTAGTGTTAAGTGGTGCAGGTGTGACTGCTGGAACCCTGCGACTCTTACTGAAATGTGTCAGTCACTCTCTCAGCACCAGGAATAGCAACAAATTGCCTGTTTCGTCTGTTAATTCTGTATTTTTTATTGGCGTCTGATTGCCGATGACTCACTGGGTGTTACATTACAAAAGAACAGCGTTTAGTCTTTAACGGAGATGAAAACATCCAGAACCTCAATGTTCCCACGTAATGAGCCACAAATTACACAACGAAAGACAACAAACAGACAGAGAACATTGAGATGTAATATGGAAACTGGGGCGACCACACACAGACGCCTCATGTCTTCTCTCCGTCGCAGCTCTTTGTCAAACTGAAAGTAATAGTCGACCAGTGTGAGTCTCAGCACCACAGTGCAGTAGTACTCCCAGTGTTTCTTAGTCCTAATTCATTATGTGACTTGGGTAAAATGTAAAGTATCAGCAACACTGTCAGATAAACGTAGTGTATATAAAAATATGCTTTGCTTCCCTTCTTTTCTCACCTGCATTTTGCATTTGCACAGTTTCCTGTGAAATGTGTTGGAGGCACTCCTGCGGGCTCCTGAACATTAACGGCTCCGAGCGCTTCATTTTTCTCAGGAAAAGAGGTTCAAGTTGTGGAAGCCGTTCGTGTCTGCCTGCAGATTTGCCACATTACCTCAACGTATGTGTTTACTGGACCACTGTGTGTGTGTGTGTGTGTGTGTGTGCCAGCAGCGGGTCGGCACAGAGAGGGGAAACAGATTAAATGTGTGTTCAGCTCTCAGTCTCTTTTTCTTCTCTTCCTCTAACACTTCCCGTGTCTAGACTTAATTTCTTTCTTTGTCTCCGCTGTCTTTTTTTTTCCTCCCAGTGTGAAGTCTCAATATTTTCTCTCTCCGCTCTTCTCGTGTCTTTCTTCTCTTTCGCTCTTTCCTCTCATAACTTTTCACTCGAGGCTTTCTCTTCTCTCCTGTCACTTCATCTACATCGTCTCTCTTGTCTCTGTCCTCCTCCATCTTCCCTTTCTGCCTGCCCCTCGTCCTCATCTTATCACACTGACACCTCCGCATTATAGATCTTTCTGTGTGTGTCTCCGCTTTGACTCCGGCTGATCATATCTAATCTTTGATGACACGCTTACTGCATGAAGTGGGGGGTGGGGGCGGGGTGCAGGTTCTTAAGCTTCATCCGGGGTCCAAATTTAAGCATCTCTGGGTTTTCCCTGACATCTGTAAAGTTCCATGCTGCAGCTCTTGCACAGGGATCCTGCAGGCATGGTTTCTAAACCAGGCAGAAATGATGATTTCTTTATCATGTCCAACATAGGCTTAAATCTCTGACACCTAAACGCACCAGCTGTGTCTTATTATCCAGCAGCTTATTGACAGACGGCAGATCAAGTTCATGAGATGAAATCATTTGGACAAAACACAGCAGAGTCAGGTGAAGGGAGGATCCAGTATGGATGTGTTGAGATCACTACTCATCTGCTAACACATGACCCAAAAAAGCCCGTTACCAAGGATTAAAGAGAGAATACTTGTGATATGAATGAGGTTTTTACTGCTTTTGTTAGTTGCAAAGGGTGATGTGCACAGATCACAATTAATGTAAAAGAACCCTGTGACTTTAGTCACATTAAATCCAGTCAGGCTTTTTTTTTTTTTTTGGTGCAGAGCTCTTTAGTCATAGTCGCCAGCTCAAGGAAGCTTAAATCTCTTTTTTTAATTAGCAGTCAATTAAAAACAGTTTTAAACCTTCTTTGTTCTCAGACATTGGCACTGGTATGTTTTGCATCACACTGCAGCAGACGGGTCCATCTCCTCCTCGCGCCTACCACCACTGCCCCGATAATTAAATTCGTTTACAACTTCCTCCCAGCTCGAGATCCTCTCTCATGTACAGATGCTCCCTGTTCTGAGCGGGAGGCCTCCTGAACAGGTTTCCTCTCCACCAACCAACCAGAGCAATGATTCACGATTCAAACTGGGAGCAGGTGCAAAATCTCATTTTAAAAAAAATCCTTTTTTTCCTATCAAAGCATCATTATTTGTCAACTGCTTACCCGATCACTGCCTTTAGGTTGGGTGCATGTGGGCCGTGTGGGACGTGTCCTCGTGTGACTACGAGCTGTGACAGGGGAGAGATTATGAGATACTGATAATGTGGCCTATTTTGGAGAATGTGCTTCAATTCCAGATCTTCACGGTTCTGATCATGATAGTGAGAGCAGAGGGGAGGAGGATGACTGGAAATCACACCAGTTCACCTCACTGCAGTGAATCACGCTGCAGCCTTTGTGGCATCATGCTCCGACATCTGCTTCCTACTTTCTCTGCTTTTTGTACCTGCTCACTGGTCCCGTAGAAAAGAATTTCTCGCTCATGTCTTTCTGTTAGCATGACAGTCAAATTGAACACAGCCAATATGTGTTGTGCTAAATGTGTCTGATGTTTCTACACAGCACAGTGACTTGTGATATCAGCCTGTGGCACTGCTGAGGTGTTATGGAGGCCCAGGATGCTTCGATAGCGGCCTTAAGCTCATCCAGAGTGTT
>JAUMTR010000016.1:2729311-2754010 GCA_032270685.1 Microctenopoma stevenorrisi
AGTCTAATGTTTAGCAGTACATTACAGAAAATAATGAACTTTATCACAATATGCTAATTTTTTGAGAAGGACCTGTAAAGATGAAGCCAGAGCAAGTGACGGTGGCTGTGAGAATTCAAGCTGTCACGTATTTAGCGGATTTTGGGATCTGTGTGTTTATTGCAGGAGTTTTTTGAGAACCCAGCATTCAGACCTGACGGTCTGAAGCTGTACCCGACCCTGGTGATCCGCGGGACAGGCCTGTATGAACTGTGGAAGACTGGTCGCTACAAGAGCTACACGCCCAGTGCGCTGGTGGACCTGGTCGCCCGAATCCTGGCACTGGTGCCGCCCTGGACCCGAGTGTACCGTGTGCAGAGGTGAGACAATGAATGGAGCATTAGTTAGTGGTATATCTTTGATACAAGTGTCTGACTGTCTGTTAGCAGACAGTGTAAGAAATGAGAAATCTATCAGGACTCTGGTAGTGTGGTTTGTTCTAGAGGCTTTGTGCCCCCTAGTGGCTAAAAACGCAGTAATGCAGCTTTAAAGACACTAAATTACACGTCAGACGTGTGAGACACTATGAATGATATGAATTAGAATGATGTCACACGGCTGCTTCCTGTTTTCCGTTCCACCCACCAGGGACATTCCCATGCCACTTGTGAGCTCCGGAGTGGAGCACGGCAACCTGCGGGAGCTGGCACTGGCCAGGATGAAGGACATGGGCACTGAGGTGAGACTCCCCATTAAAGCAAAACACTCAGTGTCAGCTCCTTCTTAATAACGCAGCTAATAGACTCGGCTGGCTGGGATGTGATCCAAACATGTGCAGTGGTGGCTGCCAACAGACAAATGCTGACAGTCAGAAAAATTAGCATACATTGCCATGATAGATGGCAGCATAAAAACCTCTCAGGTGTAGTTTAGAGCTGTTGGAGCAGAGAATTGAAGCCCCCTCCCTCTCCCACAGTTATCGAGTTTATGTTTGATTGTAGAAGTAGGTGACAACTTCAGTACATGCAGATCTACTGAGTTCATTCAGGCTGAAAACACCCTGCCTAACAGAATCGCCAGCTAAGAAACAACCTCGGCATTTATTGATCATCAGGGTGAAGTACACATACCACACAAACAGCATCTTTTTTTCCCTCCAACCCAAGTGGTAAAACACTTGTTTCTGCTTCACTTGCATCATTTTCCACACAGTAAAATCGGTGAGGTTGTTGAGAGGTTACACCTCCATCTGCTCAGTGGGGCTGCTCCTGCTTCGTCCGTTGTCCCCACTGCTGTGTAAAAACGACTCGGCCTTGGAAAAGAATGAAACAAATACAAACCGGATTCCTATATGTATTTATTTTATTTATATGCACGAAACTCTTGTTTTTCGTACGGAATCAGTCTCGATCAATGAAGACTACAGTGTGAAAAGAGTAACCTGGGATGCAGGCGTGTCGCACATCAGTGGCTTCATGACGTCTTCAAACTGCTTTGACTCTTTTCTTTGTGGGCAGTGTCGAGACGTGAGAACCCGAGAAGTGGGCATTCAGGAGATCCACCACAAAGTGCGGCCTTACCAGGTAAACCAAAATAGTGCTGTAGTGTGACGTCGCTCAGCACAAAGACCATCACGTTCACTGACGGAGACGTGTGCGTTTAGGTGGAGCTGGTTCGGAGGGATTACGTCGCCAACGGCGGCTGGGAGACCTTCCTGTCCTACGAGGATCCGGAGCAGGACATCCTGATCGGCCTGCTGCGTCTGCGGCGCTGCTCCCCGCAGTCCTTTCGGCCTGAGCTGAAAGGAGGCGTGTCCATCGTCCGCGAGCTGCACGTTTATGGCAGCGTCGTCCCCATCAGCAGCCGAGACCCCGGCAAATTCCAGCATCAGGTGGTTATGCGCACACGCAGCATCTATGTAGGAAAGCAGCACTTGGTTTGGATTTCTCCTGTGAATGTGAGAAATGCCTGGATCTCACATCAGATCTGTGATGTCACCGACATTAATCACAAAGTGGCTTTTCTTACTCCCCTCTCTCCCCTCGGTGTAGGGTTTTGGCATGATGTTGATGGAGGAGGCAGAGAGAATCGCCAGAGATGAGCACGGCTCTGGAAAACTGGCCGTTATCTCGGGTAAGAAATGACAGCGGTTTGTTCTCACCGCAGAATGCAAGCAGCCGTTTAACATAATGAATATGTCAGCAGTCAGTAAGTAATGATCCATCAGGGAAAAGCAAAAATACATTTCACCCCACAGATTCTTTACACAGGAACATATTGTGTGGATGAAGCAGATTTCTGCAGTGCTCCATCTACTAAGCACATTTCTGTTCTGCAGGTGTAGGAACGAGAAACTACTACAGGAAGATGGGCTATGAGCTGGAAGGGCCCTACATGGTGAAGGACCTGTATGGATTTGGAATGGACTGAACGTGTTTTTATGTGGACAGTTTTTTTTGTCTTTCTGTAGACACACAAATGATTTTATTTATCAAGCCAACATTCACGGCTCGTGATTCTTGTTTGTGTTCTGTTTTCCATGCATCAGAGGAGATAATACCTGTTTTTCTCTCAGTCTCTGCATGTTTTTTTTATCTGGTGCACTTTGCAGTGCTTCTGCTCTGCTTTATTTTAGATAAGGACAAAGTGTAAGGGTGAATAAATAAATAAATAATGATTTGGGAACGAAGCCAGTGTCTTTGGTTTGAGGTGGAAACATTCTTTACTGCTGCAGTTTCGTTGGAGGATCTGAGACCTTGTTACCATCACAGTTTGAGTTAATCATGTTTATGTTGCAATTAAACGGAGAACCCATTTAGCGGCTGGCAGTGCATAAATGAACAGTGAGAAGTGTCCTCGCTGGGCAGCCGTCTTGTCATTGCACAATTTGGATTTATAGGGCAGGAATAAAGGAGAATTAGTGTTACGTAAAGCACCACGGTTAATCTTGTTTTCCTGTCATGCATTTGTGACTGTTTATTCTGGGAAATTCCCAACCGTGTTTGCAGAAGGACACTGACGGTACGGTACATTACAGTCCAGAAAAGCCACATCATAAGCAGCGGGCGGTGCCTCCTGTAATGTATTCCCCAGTGTCAAAGGTGGCAGCCCTCGCTGAAGCCTGCCTTGTGATTGCCCTGTGAGAGTGGTTTACCGCTTCATTTGACACAGCCCTTCCAGCTACACCTCTATCAGTTACTGTCTAACACGGACTGAGCTCTGGATACAGCCCCACTCTCACTGGAAGGGGTTTGTCATTTGAATAATAGTTAGAGGTGAAGCGCTGAACAATCAAGCAGTGAATTAAGTCTCGGATAGGTTCCCACTGCACGGGGAGAGTGAAGCTGAACGGCCGCGCTTCGTTTCCTGGAAGCCACCCCTGTGTCGTGACTCTGCTGTGTCGGTGTTGCAGTCTTGACGCAGTGAGGAATTTGCCACTTCCAGGCTTTCTCTCCATGCTCGCTTACTCTTGCTATCAGCTGTGAAATCTGAAAGGACTCCCTCCTCCCTCCCAGGCTCAGACTCGCAGAGTCTGTTTTTGTTGTATGGACCAATCTAGTACAGCAGTATTTAAGAGAAGGCTGCAGGTTTCGTCTCTTTGAATTACTAATCAAGAGCCACATTATTCATGTACAGAAATAAATCCAATGAAAGCAGTACTGCTGGTTGTGATGAGGGGTTCATCAACATCAAACATCATGGATGGTCTAAACGCCCAGCTACAGGACTGCAGGAACTTTTCCCATCAACCAGGAGCCTTATGAGAACATCAGTTCTTGTTCATCAAATCAATACCAAGTGCCTTTAGTAATCATTTTTTATGTTCATTGCTGTAGCACTGTGGAAACACAATGAGATGATCATATTGGAAAATATGCCTCTCATTCCACCTCATATTAGCTTCACGTATGTACAATTTAAACAGTAAAACAAGGACGTTGACCTTAATCACACAGAAAATGCATTAAGGAATGATTGTCATTAAAAGAACGAATGATTACAGCAACTTTTCATATTCATTTGGGCACCTTTCTGTTGTTTAAAGTCACAAATACAGTATAAAATATAGTTTTACATATAATTTTTTTTATCCCTGCATGTTTCTAGTTTACAGAACGACAATTCTGTAAATTGGAAAATACTCCCCTGATTGAACTTCCTTATTCTGCCGGAGGAGTCATCACAAACAAATATGCCATGAATTATAAATGAGGCTTAAAGACCTTTCCCAGCATTCGTGTTAACACATTCAACCCTAAACTCTCAGGAAGGTATGGAGGTTAGAGGTCGTCTCAACGCGCTATTGGCTGACCAGCAGAGCATCACTGAGTCACCGATGCTAGAAAAGGTCAAAGAGGACCTCGCGGAGCTGAGAGAGGTTAAGTGAACGACCGTCACTGGCTTAAATCTTCACTTATCCCTATGACGTCCACGTTTCAGATGCTGCTGAGCTCAACAGCCTTATCGGGAGGGCAGGCTGAGAAAATAGGTGGGCGGCAACTTAATGCTTTTGTGTGGGACATCATCCTGACTTCAGCAAGACTGCAAGGCATGAATTTTACATGAACTGTTACACTCGCTAGACCCATTATCTTCCTTTACTTTTAAAAACACGCACGACACCACTCATGTTATGACATATATCCATTTTTTCGTAGGTCTGCAAGTAGAGAAATTCTGAAAGTAGCCATCAAAGCTGTGGACGGTCAGTGACTAGGACTGACGACCAGCAATAAATTCTGTGGATCAGCAAGAAAAGTTAATGCCTGGCTTTAATTTCCTGTTCGCTACTGGGCGCTATATTAGCGAGCATTAGTCACTGTGCATCACTGAACATAAAATCCTACAGTTTGACGCAGCTTTTACAGCCCTACATACTTCGTACATTTTATGACAATGCTGTTTTTTTAATGACTCAAAGTAAGCTGGTGAAAGCAATAAATATTTTAAAGTAAAAGCGAACCACCCCTGACCCGTTTAACGTGATACTGCCTCTGTCCTCTGCTTCTCGTTTCAGCCACATATGTTTACTAAAGCCTGATTTCCTATGTCACGTATTTAAGGCTAAACAACAGCATAGTGCCTACAGTAACCCACTGTACTGACTGAACGTGCCATAGAGGGATCCAAGGTCAGCCGACTGCTTTCTACTAGAAATCCTCAGGACGCGATGTCTCTGGCACGTCTTGGAGTTTTACTCCAAATTTCCCTTTAAGTGTGTCAGACATATCACTTACATAGCTGTGTAATCATATACATTTCTGATCCTCAAGCTCTTGTGGCAGCAACTGATTACAGTTTACACAGGTAGGAAGCACAGCAGCCAGGGGTCCCTGTAGTGGTGGCTACAGTGGTTACAGACGTTGTTGTCTCTCAAGAACACTTTCTCTCAGCTGGAGTCCTCTTTGAGAGCAGAGCGCACTCTGGCCTCCAGCTGGTCCGCCGGGGGACGAGCGTCCGGGTCGGAGGCCAGCATGTCTAAGAGCAAGGTGCACATGGCTGGACCGGGAGGCGGTGGCAGCGGAGGTGCTCTCTTAGACTTCATAGGGATGCAAAGCTGAAAGTCGGCATTCTCCCACAGAGCTTCCCCGAGAGGCATCAACCAGCCCGAGCGACCCTTACACACATACGCTCCTAAACGGGGGAAAAGCACATAATGGCAGTTGGAGTATTTTCATCAACCTTCCTCCATTCACCCTCATGGTGTGTCGACATACTTTATTGAAAAAATTATCCACTAGACTTATCCACTTTTAAGATTCGTTGGCAAATTAAGTTACCATGGCAACGCAAATTGCCAAAAACGACACAGGATGAGCTCAAATGACAGACTGTAGATTCCTACCACACATAATGTATATAAAAACAACTGTGCACGGTAAATCCTGCTTTCTGGTGGGTGAGGTTCAGCTTTCTATTTATTATTATTAGACCATATCTAGACTTTAAGCGTTTATAAAAAAACAGTAGTGTGTATGTATCATTTTCATGAAATTGAAGAGGGTTTCTTCCCTTCTCTGTTTCTAGGCAGAAAAAGCACATTTTAATGCAGCACTGTTAGCAGCTGTCATGCACGTACTGATACCGTCGAAGCCGAAAGCTAAACGAGCCCTGATCTAACCACAAGTTTTGACTTCTTAACCCGACTGAGCAAAAAGCTAACAATTGCTGGGACTCTAGATCTGGAGCTTCTGTTCAGCTCCTTGACTATATCCTCTCCACTCCCCTGCCTGGTCAAAAAGCTGTGTGGGTCTTGAGAGAGGATAAAGTAAAATAATGGACCGTTTTATCGGTTTGTGTGCGTCAGTCTCCAGCTGCCTCTCCTCATTTTCTCACTGACAAAGAGGATTGTGATCAGAGCTGCTGAATTCCATTTTGCCTTTCCTTTATTTGGCCGTCTGAACCCCCCTCCCCCCAATCATAACTATTTTCATTCAGTCTAATGGAGTGTCAGTGACTCAGGCAGCCATATTCCCCTGACACCAGGTCGGCACCAGCCAGGCCAATTTCTTACGAATAAAATGAGACGTGTATTACTCTTGGACAGTGGAGCGCAGAGCGGCGCTCTTGTCCATTATGGTGCTTCCTCATCCTACAGCCACATGGGGTTTGGACAGGCAACGGAGAGAGATTGAAATCTCAGTCCTGTTCTGCAGAGCTGTGCTGGAATGCTCGGCACGTTGCCTCGCCTTGCTTAAACTGAACTCTCCGAGAGATGTTTGCAGACTTAATGGGCCCAATTCCCTACATCAAGGTTCTGTCCAATGACAAACTTAATTTACAAGACACACACACAACAGCTCATTACAGCTCATCTGCATTATTGCATAAGCATTAGGATGCAACTGATCTTCATTATTTGTAGGCTGATATTATTAAAAGCACTAAAGCAGGTCGCAAAGGATAAATATATTAAAATATTCCCAAAAATGATACATTAATCTGTCATATTTTATTACAGAGAATAAAGCTAATTTAATCCATATTGAAATGTACACTGCATACATCATTATTCATCTCTTTGCCATTTGGTTTTATAATTATACCATCTATGCTTGATTAATGTATGATGTATAGTACATGACATTTTTAATATGTGCGAGTAGATTGAGTCAAACTCAATTCAGCATGACGCATCATCAACCTGCCTGACCGCACATTCAACCTTTCTGACGGCGATAAGCCTGCTGAGCGGGCTGGAACATGACATTCCTGAGCTGCTCCTTATCATATATATGAAGATATCTCACAAATTCATTGCACGTGTCTGTAATTTTAATCTACGTATTGACTGCGTTTCTATTTGGAGCATTGTGTCTGAACGGAGGAAGCTTCAGGTAGCCATGTTGGGGGGCGGTAACCTTCAACTCCGCCATCTTTTCTGTCCCCTTCTCTCCAATGTGTACTTACCAAGTTGTTCCTGTGTACTCCCTTCTTCCAAAAAGGTGATTCTCTCCAGGACCGCCCAAAACATCACACCCAGAGAGAAGATGTCTGCCTGGGCGGTGTAGGTCAGTCCACCCCACACCTCTGGAGCCATGTAGAAGTCAGAGCCACAGGTGGAGGAGAAGTGCTGCCTGGTCATGTCACCATCCACCAGACCTTCACTCATCTTGCTCAGACCAAAGTCTGCCACCTAGAGGGCAGACAGAGAAATTCATTGTAAAAGAAACTTAGGATGAATGTATGACTATTAATGACTATTTTAATAATAATTAAATATAATATAAATGATTTACAATTGTTGTTTTGCAGTTGGATAGACATGCCACTGTAATTGCAACACTGTTGGCACAAACAAGAGAAGGCCCCAAAGACTTACAATGCCTCAGTCGCCCATTTGTACAGTCAATTTATCATTATCCTCCTCTCAAAGCATCAACGGTAGTTTAGTTCCTGATATACACCTGATACTAAATATTTTGCATATTAATTGTTTTTGTACACATGGGTAAACACAGCACTTTCATTTTCAATGACTTCAAACTTTACTTTTTTATATTTACTGTGCCTGCCGTTCAGTGGCGCACTGAAATCCAAACACCCCCGAGGGAACAAACTAAATTTAATTTTTTCCAGTTGTTTACCGACTCTAGGATAATGCCACTATCTGATCTTGACACTGTCAAATGAATACTCTGCCTACCTTGACAACAGGGCCGTTCGGTGTGACACAGACCAGCACGTTGTCAGGTTTTAGGTCTCTGTGAGTGATACCCAGTCTATGCAGGAATGCTACGGCACTGCACAGCTGCTGAACCACACTGTGGTTGCGCTGTGCATCTGGGGGCCTGGAAAGCAAGTACTGATTCAAATCGCCACCATCGCAGTACTCCATCACAAGCCACAGGGCTAAGCAGCGCAGAGGCCCAGACTGCTGCTCCTCTGTCTGAGCCGGTCTCTTCCTTGCTCTGTTTAGAGGTCTTTTTGGAGTTGTAGAATCAGATGCATTGGATTTCATCTTTTCCTGAAACTTCACCCTGGCCTGTACAGCATTGGTCCTGTCTTGAAGTCCGGAGACAGAGTTATTTCTCCTCTCAGTGTTAGACTGGACATTATTCCTTTCCTGTGGTGCTCTGACAACACTGCCTTTCACCACACTCTCAACTAGACGTAGAGGCAGTCTGCCAGGCTTTAGTGGCTTCAGGCTTCTTGGCCCCGTCTGCAGGAGACAGCTGTGGAGAGCGATGACATTGATGTGGTTCTTGGCCGTGGCTCTCATGGCCCACAGCTCCTGCAGGTAGAGTTCAATGCACTCCGGGTTGCTGCAGGGCAGGCGCTTGATAGCCACCCTCTGTCCAGTTTTGGCCATATGGCCCTCAAAGACCACACCATAGCTACCTCGTCCTACCTCCCTCTCTAACGTGTAGAGTTCCTCCATCTCTCACAAGAGCTGGACCGGATGCTAATAACAACAATAACAATAAATAGGGTTAGCATGTTATAGAGACAACCTCGTCGTAACCTACACAGCTGTTACATATGAGCAGCTAAGCGTGAGGAGGCCTACAACATTTGAGCGGACTGTCACTGTAAATATAGCGTTTACCGTTACAACAGGAGCTTTACGGATAAACTCGGCTGTGATTTTAAACGCTAACTAAGCTACATCAAACTACCGTAACACTAGCTGTGTGCTACATCTACTAGCCAGTTAGTCTTAAAAGACACCATAACAGCTTGGTTTAAAGTTGAAGTTAGCATACATACAGGCATAACATTCACTAAACAACGTCCGTATGATGCTGGTTACAAATTTTTCAACATGGCGCCGTCTGTAGTCATAACTTTAAATGGAAAGCGAAACACGAAGATCTGACAGCAGACAAAGTGTCGTTATATAATTGCAAACTTACCTAATAGTAATACTAAGCTCAGTAATAGATTCACTTGAATTTACAGTTTTAAACGATTGACATTCAGTCATCATTTTCAATGCAGGCCTTTCATATTGTTGTTTAACAAATGGCATTCAAATAATAGGACACTAAAACAAGACGCCTGACTTCCGCGTTAAATTCAGAGCGTCCCGCTCTGTGTTACGTACATCGTGATTGGCTTTTCCACCGCCACTTGTGATTGGTTGGTAGCAGAGCGCGTAGTGAGTAATATAATTCGAATTGTCAAAGCTTCTACAGTAAGTGCTACTGATGAAACTGTCACGCCCTGTTATACGGATAGGTGTATAAGGAATAAAATAGCAAACGTTGCATTTATTTTCATAAAGAATAATATATATTTCAACATAACAGAGCGTCAAATAGAGCAAATACACTTTACACTTTACCTCACCTTTTAAGCAGCAAGGTCAACTTTATTCAAATCAGACAGAGGACCTTGTAGATGAGCTAATTGTGCAATATTGCACAATATTTTAATTTAACCCATAAGGACCCACGGTAACACATGTGTAACATACATTTTAAATGTTTGACACTCTTCCTTAAAAACCTTTTTTCTTGACTTTAACTCATGAAGTCCCTAAGTGACATCTAGTACTCATTCTGGTATGGTGGTCATGTGACAGCCATGTGACAGAACCAGGATGTGAGTCTCTCAAAATTGTCGTGTTACTGGTAAGCAGACCTGAACAAATTAGCTAATTTGAAAAACTTTTTTTTTGTGACTTAAGTTAAGTTTGAACTCATTTACCTATTCTAATGTCTTCATAGTGAGTACTCGATTACATTTATTCTGTTATTACCAAATTTATTGTTTGAAACTAGTTACAAATATATTGCTGAATATATGAGTTACAAATATGTCATATCGGGTCTTTAACTATAATATAGTCATGGCAAATACCATGTGACGTATTTGTCACAATAACAAAAAATTTAGTAAGTCACTAAATTATTTTGGCTGTTTTCTATCATTTTCCAACAGTTCAGCGCTGGAGCAAATCAGAGCATTTGTCAAAGTCAACAGGCCACTCATTGTGAAGGAGTACAACATGTTCATGGGGCCTTCTTGATGCATGTATTGCAAGGTACAAATACCACATGAGATCATGGTAAAAACCAGGTAAAAATGGTTCAAACATCGTGATGATATCTCAATGATATTTGTCTTACAGTACAAAAGTTGATTGTTCAGTTTTCTATAGTTACAATAGTTTGAGAACCTTTCTAATGAGCCAATGTTTTCAAAGTTCAAAGCAATGTTTTTATCAGTTTTGAAAACTTAATTTGTGGTTAGGCAGAGTCATTAAAGCCAAGGTTGTGGTAAATATTGTGAAAACGCAAATAAAAAGGCAAAATTGTGTTACATAGCAGAAAAACTGTTAAGTTAATTTATTTCTAAATAGGGATTAAACTTACCATTAACAAGACCTGATGTGACAAATATGTAACATTTCAGATCTTTGAGATGGAATGGGAGTATTAAAAAAAAAACACTATAAATGTGTTCTGTGTAGGCCTCTTGGTCTGCTGTATATCCCCCATAATTTTCCTGTAAGGAAAAATGGGTCTGGGTTCTTATGGGTTAAAATAAAAGTTTATTATAACTAAAACACATTTTAACTAAAAAATAAAAGTTTAGCATTTTAGCATATTTTTGAAGAACTAAAAGCCACATTAAGCTAATTAGTATGGCTAAAATGCGACAAAAAATAAACTCATTTATACTCTATTTTTGTCAATAATGTTCAGAGTACATTAGACTAAGATATGTGATTCTGTGTGTCCGATGTTTCCCAGAACTGCATTGAGCATTGTGTAAAAAATACTTTTTTTTAGAAGTGCTAAGATGACGCATCTGAATCACTGGTCTGTTATAACCTGCCATGTTTTTGTGATACAACCATTTAATTTGATCCAAAAAAAAGCTCTGAAAGAGCGAAAAACTCCAAACTTCCATCACTGCTGCAGTTCCATTTAGTCACAAAAGACCATCTGAACAAAAAACACACACGCACACGCACACAGTGAGTGGGTGCTGCATCAGTATCGACTACTTTTTTGGTGTGTAGGAGCAGCACGTTGGTGATGGCAGATAACAGCATTTGTCTGAAAAGACTCTGTGTGTGTGTGTGTGTGTGTGTGTGTTTGTTCTTCTGAGAGAATATAATACACGGTTATTCATTGCACCGAAGCACAACGCAAAAGAAAAGAACAGCTTCGAAGTGTGTGATGTGTGTTCGCCTATATGATCCATAGCTTTTATCAGCGATTCCAATCATGAATACTCTTCATTACTTGAGGAATATGGAGTCAGTCACACTTGACTTGTTTTGATCTTGAAGCAAATTCCCTTTATTCTATTACCATATCTCACTTGCTCTGACGGTTATCTGGATGTAGACACACTGGATGCCTATAGAAGGCCTTCTGGCTAGTGAATTTATTAGGATTTTTTTCTCCTTTTTTGCATGAACTAAGCCACAATCGAATTTCCCAGTTGTGAGGGACCATGTAGTTAAGGACAGGAGACACAGTGCAACTTAAGAGTTTTAAAGTCAAATGAGCACAGCTCCTATCAGTGAGACTTTGGCAGACCTAACACGTCCACTCCACAGGAGAGGACTAACAGGGTGAGTTAAAGTGAAACATTATCTAATTAGCAAAATATCTAAATTCTGTAGCAACGTTGAATATCCCACCTGATTAATAATGTCAAATAAAAGGTATCCTCTCAAGAATCTCTCTTTATTTAATTATGAAAATTAGCATTAACTTGTGATTGATAAAATATGTTGTATAAGCACAGGAAAGACACAATAAATGTGACTGTGCCCTCACACCAGTAAATTCAATAAAAGCTTTCCAGGCTCCCCAAAAAGATCTTAATGAGTCCTATAAGAGTTATAGGTTTAATCACCAGTGTTTTCAGACTAATTGTGTTTCTGTGGGGGCTTTGCTTGCTAATTATGGAGTCTACCAACAGGAGTGGCAACAGTAATTATTTCCCTGATTGAGGTCAGAACCTTTGCATTTAATCTCAGGGTTTGTCCTGAGCTCCCCACACACAAAGAGTAAACATTTTCCTGGCACCCCGTCCTCAATTTCACAGCAGTGTCTCTATTACAAAAGATAATTTTCCTCCACAGAGACACAGCTTTTCACTGAAAAGTTCTCATTGAAAAAATTATATCAGTGTAATATACAGTAGGTGGGAACTAGGGATATTATAATTAGCACACATATCTATACTGTACCTGAAATTTCCCACTTGTGGGACTAATAAAGGATTATATTATGTATAGCGAAATTACTTGTATACATGTCTATACAGTGTGTTTATTATGCCACTATGTTTACTTTCTAATTTTTTATTAACTTTTTATTACTTTACATTTTCCTACTGTCTTCATGTTATACTGTGACCCAGAAATACGCGCAATAATTCCATTGTGCTTGTACTTAATTGTATATGTGCAAATGGCAAATAAACTCTATGCTTTTCTATTGTATAATGCAAATCCAGTGTCTTTGCATTAATGCGCAGGTGGAGACTTTGATAGTAGCTACATTTTTTATTGGGAAACAACCCCTGCCTCTTGTTTCGGGTTCCTTCTTACTGTAGCTGGCACTGGAAGGGGAATGCAACGAGACGGATGAATACAAGCATATGAAATACTACTGTTACTCTTTTGCACCCTGAAATAAAACTTTTTATTGGTGGACGGTGCAGGTTTTATTTGTCCAAGCATAGTAATTCCATTTCAGCACAAAATTAAGGAAGCAAAATTCACTTTTCATTCGCACCGTTAATAACAATCAGTTATGTCTTGACAGGTGAAAGCCCAGAGCAGCCATAAGTCAGGGACACCCCCCACCCCGCCCCCAGCTCCCCACACCCACCCTTCAGTTTCACATCATTGGCTTTCATTGTGGAGGAGGATGGTAAAACACTTCAGCTGGATGAGATGGGAGAGGAGGTGAGGAGTTTGACTTAAAAAAGAACCGGTTCAGGTTTTCTGGGCTCTTCGAAAATGTTCTGAGTCTAGTTATTAGTTTACAAAATAGAGAACAAAGAGTACAATTTGTTGTCACAGGCAGTAAATCCTGTTTCTGAAAAAGTACACTTATGTCTTTTTATTATCAATTGTCTTAGGACATATTATACTTTTTATACTGATTGTATAATATGTCTGCTTTTAGGTCAGAAAATGTTTTCTTTCAATTTTATTAATAGTGCAAATAAAATGCAATAAAAATATAGCATAAGGTGTCATTTTGGGGGTGTTGGTGGTGGTGGTGATTTGAAAGGCGGTGTGAATTATTACACACTGCATATCAATTGATACAAATCAATTAATTTCTATTCTTTCACATCAAAATGAATTGACAATGTTTGCTGTGATACTCGGTGAAGCCTGGCTGTTTGAAAACCAATTGCACATTTCTGTAGTAGATTATTTGCATTTCTAATCCTTGTAGAGAATTACTCAATGATGAAAGACACTTTTCTTTACACTGCAACATTATTCTCAGTAGTATTAACATCCCCCTCTAAAAATTTCTTGCGTTTGTTTTAGAGATTATCTATCTTAGACATGTCTTTAACAACAGGAACAAAAGATCTGATTTCTATGTACCCACAATAAAAAATAAACTATATTATCAAACTGAAACACCACAAATCCATCTAAAGTCAAAAAAGGGTTCCACTGCATTTCATGCCACTGACCAATATCAACACCAAAACTGGACCTACAAGGTTTAAATGTGATGTGATGCCAAGTTAAGCTCAACCCTCTCTGTCACCTCCTCTTGGGCACCAGAGGAGACGTTTATGTACACTGGACAGACGTGGGAAATGCCGATATCAATGACAGACAGGCCTCGCAATGGCTGCTTGTTCTTCTGGGCTCCTTATCTCAGCGACACCGGGGGTTCTGGCTATGTACCCTATTCATCCATCACTATCAGGCCTCACACAGGTTCAGCACTGCTATTCACACCTTCACAGGGAGCTAAAGCTAATGTCAACTCGTGATGAGAAGACAGTGGAACCTAAAGTGTAATTTCAGCAGCAAAAAAAGTAGGTTTATGTCATTGTTGCTGTTATTATAATAAATAAAGTGAGTGTTATTGCAAACATATGTACTAACATTAATTGCTACTAAGCCTAATGATGTTAGGCCTATGACAACCAAGCGACCATAGAAGCACCACAGAATATAATGCAGGCATTCTTACAGAACATCAAGAATTGAACAAACATTCACAACACAAACATGACTTAAATAATCTGCTTGGAAAAACTATAAAACGAAAACTGGACAATCACATTGCTTAAATGTTGACATATGCTACCTAATTAATTAGCATGTCTGCTAATATTTAGCAGCATTAAACATAATGTAACGACAACATAACGTAGCTCATTGGTTGCTTTAACTTGAGGGAAGGGTAATAAACTGTGTGTCTTCACTCCAGAAACTATTCATTTTTCAAAAAAGAGCAATGTAACTTGAACATAAACCTCTGTCAACACAACGCAGCTCTCTCTTTTTCTCTCTCTCTCTCTCTCTCTCTCTCTCTCTCTTTCTGTGTGTCGCTGACAATGAGACACTGCCTAAACAGTAAAAAATAACCTTTGGTTCCTCCATTAAAATACACATCTGTCTTAATTTACATTAAACAAAATTGTTTTATTTATTAACACACATTCATCACATGTTTATCAAATTATTAAATGAACAGAAATTGTATAACTAGTTTCTGACAGCAGTTACAATAATTACTGTAAGACAGGTAGCAGTTAGCATTTCTCATGTAGCTGCTAGTCTGTTCATGTTTTCTTACTTTATCAGGAACATTTATTAAATCTGTATTACATGTCTCAATTTAGACGTTTATTTCCTAATTGCTGACAGAAAAGGAGAAACAAATCAGTCTTTTTATGTGGGGTTCTTCTGTGGAACAGTTTAGTTTTTTTTCCATGACAAAAAACTGCTTCTCAGACTGACTGTAAACAAAACACCAACATCACACGACATGGAAATGCACTTAAATGCAAATTATACACAGTACTCACGGCCTGTATAATATATAGATGGTTTATTTAAATGTTAATGTTTTTCTAAAATTATTTTGTGATTCCTGTCTTCTTCGTCTTCTTTATGTGAGATTGGTGGAGCGGCGCCCCAGCGCCCTCTATTGATGGGCTGCCACTGCATAAAAGTACTAGAGGCTACTAAACCGACTATTGCCTTTGTCCTGCTCAAAAAGCGGCACTAGGAAATATCTGTATACCTGTAGCTGGCGGTTGTCCGTATTTCCCACTCAAACAGTGAAAACAGAAGAAGACCTGGGAGTGCAAATATACAAACCAAAAACAAAGCAGCATTTTATTTCTATTTTCACATCACTCACCAGAGATGGTTTATTGTTAATTAAGAATATGTTTGGTAAGATGAGAAGGAGTTAATGGCAGAAGAACTAGATGGTCACCAACGAGCGGACGCTGGCCCATGGCTGACTGTCAGCTTTGTGTGTCCTGGCTTTTGACAACACAGGCATCATGACTTTAGGATCTGCCAGGAAGTCCTGATTTGCAATTTATTGTCTCGCCAGTACCTTAAACAACATTTCCAACCAATGTAATTTTATTATTAACTCTCCTAAGATTTTCATCTCACGGCAGCCTCATGGTCAAACACCACTTTTCATCAGTTTCTTTAAATTTTCTTCTAGTTAACATCACCTTAATCAAACTCTCAACATGTATAGTCTGCAGAGAAAACCCTCAGGGCCTTGGGCAGGTGGGGCAGGGGACTTGTTTTCTATTCCCAAATCTCCTGCATGACTCATATCAACAACCCCCCCCCCCCATCTGCAGAGCCAGCCTGGCTGCAATATCTAGTGACTAACCTGCTCTATGCTGTGTATTCTTTCGTTTGCAAGGAGAACAATGTCTCTTATTCAGGTGTGGCACCAAGAAGAAAAAGCTTGTTGTTTTACCCTTTAACAGCACAAACAGCCTTATCGACTCACCATCATCTCCATGGCACTGCTTATCTCAACTCGTAGTCCTGGAGTAAATATTCAATTCAAAGTGTAATTTTTCCCTCTTAACCTTGTCAGCGGGTTGGCGTCTAGGTTGTGGTTTTTATGGACACCTTAGACACTGAGATTCTGAATCAATCTCACGGTGCATAATGCGTATTTTTAGAGCCCCATTAGTTGGCTCAATGAAGACGAAACCAATGGCGTAGGCAATGCCTCCTACGTCAGCGCGGGCCAATGGTTTGTGTGTCTGTCCAGGAGTTTGTGCGTAACAGAATCGGGGAAACCACCCCTCTCTCTCTCTGTTTCTCTCTCTTTCTAGCTCTTTTCTATGGTGATGGAGGGGGTGGATGTGGGTGTGTGAGACTGGAGGGTTGAGCCAGGAGGGAAGGGGTGTGCCATTATAAGGAGCCTCAGTAGAGGCATGCGTTCAGTTGTTGAAACCCTTACCCAAGGATACAAGCAGAGCCACCAAAACTCTCCACGCGAGGAGGACTGAGAGATTATCTTTACGTCACGGACACAGGTAAGGAGGTATTCGAGTGTGAGTTTCTTTTTTTTTCATGTGAGCGTGAGTCTACCTGTGGGGAGAGATTGTGGTGTTTAGCTGAAGGAGAGGTGCGAAAACACCCTTGGTTTGAGATGAGAAAATTAATTTGTAAAGGGCTTGTTGTCTTTAATACGCACAAACATCTACGCTACCTAATATATTAGAGGCTCTCTCTCTCTCTTAATTCCTCCCTTTTCTTAGCTGAGAATGTCTTATCTGCTTTACTTTATTCTGGCTTTTGGATTTTGACCTAAGACGCGAATCTGTAAATAATCCTCCTCACCTGGAATAATCTTTCGTTGTTCTTTTTTTTTTTCCATTACTCAGTCTCCAGCGGTTTCAAAGATACCACAGTCACCGTCAGCATTACCCACATCACACCTGATTACTACTTAATTAACAAGAGAGAAAGTCCCAGATCATGCTGAGAAAGCAGTTAGTCACTCAGCAGCTATCTGAATTGGATTTAAATGCACCCCTCTCTGTATCATAACACATGTAGAATACATAAAAAATGAATAACGATGAAGTAATAATAACATGCAAATAAACAAAACTACAAAATACAATTTCAATGAATAGTAATGATACGAAGTCATATATCAAACGCATGTTAAAAAAGTTTTCTCTGATATCATGGGTAAATTCATCAACACTGCACTAACAGAAGTCAGTGAATGCCAGTTTAAAATCAGCTTATGTCCGGTTTGCACTTCTGACTGATTGTGGAGTATCGTGTGTCAGATTTAATACATCACGGGACAGCTTCAAAGAAATACTGGCAAAAGCCATTTTACCCTTAAAGCAGCTGTCAACCCAAACAAGTAGGAAAAGAAAAGACTCAAGAAGTGAAGCAGCTCAATGCTGTTATTATGCTAAGCGCATAATAATGATGATTTTAATGATAATGGTAATGAATGTGCATAATCTTTCCCATTATCAGTAAAGACGATACCCGCGCAGACCGGGGAGAAAATGGGTGGCTAATGTGCCATTCACAGATAAATGACTCCACACTGGGGAAATATCGTATGAGGACAGGAATATGTTTGTTGGACAGAATCAAACATGGCATTTTAGAGGAATATCAAAATCATTTGACCTGATGACTTAAATGATTAGAGTCAACCAAAACATTGTTTGTTTAAAAGGTGTAATTTTGTGCACAGCATATAAAAGGCAAGCTGTAGTAAAGGGAACTGTGCTGATGTACCTTGGTCTGTAGACTGTTTCTATTAAAAATAAGCAACATGAATTCTCAGTATTTGTGAAGTGAAATCTCTCCAAACTCTTAAATGGGTTAAACATGCCTTGTGTCATTGGCAAAGAATGAAAGAATGCCATGATTCAATTTTCAGTTTACTTATTCTGTCTCGGTAAAAAAACAGGTTTCTATGGCAGTACATCACGTCTGTCATGCTAATCAGCCCCAAAAGCTTTCAGGATTTCTGCTGCCTACACTGAAATTTATCTGATTAGACTGTTTATGTATTTTTGGCCTCTCTGTCAGTATTCATTTAGACTGATTGTAATGTTTTACATATACAAATTATCCTTGTGATCAGAGGGCGATTCGTGGTTTACTGTGGAAAAGCTATTATCTGTTGCCCCTCCTCACAAACACTAAAGTATTTTGCAGTTCATCACTTTTTCCAGCCTCACTGTGCTCACCTTGAAATAAAAAGAAATAGGGTGCTTGTCTGGCTGTTCTAGATTGCTTTCCCTTGGCTCCATGTCCAATGGATTCGTGCAGGTGTCAATGCAGCTTAACAGCAACTAGATCAATGATGACACCATGTCAACTGCCTAACAGACTGTAAGCCCAAATTTCAGTCTTACACTTGGGGCTGGTGGGAAGTAACACTGCAGGACTAAGGGCATCATTAAGAGCTTAATGTCCCTGTTGTACAAAAACCCTAGTTTTCCGATTACCAAGCACTGGTTTGGCCTTGATAATTGACATTTTATTTGTGTTTTCAATTAACTTCTAAGACTGCATTGGCGATGGAATTGGCATCTCAATGTCAGAGCATGCCTCTCCCTTACTTTTCTTCTTGCTTTATCTATCTCCCAAAATGACCTCAACCTTCTATAACTTAAGTACAAAGTACCAAGTGAATGTGCTTCTTTGCTAAGTTAAAACACAGTGTCCACAGTGTCTTTTCTTTGATAATGCCTGTCTCCCGCAGACACCCCTCACATCTACAGGCATGTCATCAGCTTCAGCCTGTGACAGTTTAAAAGCCAAACAGAATGCAGATTGTCTGCACTGCTCTGATCTCTCTCAGTGTGCCATCAAGCCCATGTAGAGTGCACAGTGAGAATATTACCTGCGGCAAATAACACAGCTTCATGTGGGCTCAATGATTGTGAATGTTGGTGTGATTTTCAAATTGAAGGACATACCTGATGCTGGGAATGATTGCAGAGGAGCTGTCACCCAGTTGAGAGTGTATTCCCTCAGGTTCAAATATGCTCCCACTTAAAAAAAACTGGAAATACAATTGATGGAAATAACAGTGATGATGTGCTGAGCTGATCTGACATGAGGGCGCCTTAATAGACTCTGAATATGAACATAAATATCATCGCATTTCTTCTTGATTTGTGTTCCAATTGTGTGAGTTCTAGTCCAAATGGGGTAAGAGGAGAAAGAACATGCTGCATATTTATTTCCACTTAATTTGGCTGCTCTGTCACCTTCAGATAAGAATAAAGAGTAGAAGCAAAGCCAAGATTTTAAAAGGCAATAATAATCCAGCAGCAGGAGATGAGATCTTTTAGAAGATATAAAGGTGCAGACATTAAGACAGAGAGATTTCAAATGAAGATAGACATAAAACTAACCTCTAATCACATTATTACATCCTTCTTCATGTGCTTGAATGCAGCTTCATATGCAGCATTATCATGACCTCAGTGCCCTCTACTCTTCTCCTTCCCCATCCTCAGAACCTATTAAATTTGCTTGTGCGCGACAGTAACCCGACTTGGATGCAGCACTGAGGCAGGTAACGAGTACAATCGCAAAATGTGGCGCAGCTGTGGCAGACGCGTCTAAATCGGATTAAGCACATTCTCTCAGATTAGTCATTTCAGGATCCTTCCTGTGTGGGGGGGGCACAACTGCAAGCTCACCTTCTCCTGCTCCTGGTCATCTGAACTCTCCTCTGTGTGGCACGCTGGTTATCTGTGGCTGCACAGGCTGGATTTACACTGCTGTGAGGGAGATGATCCTGTGTGTACGTGTGTGGGTAAATCCTCAACAATCTGAAGGGAGAATAACTTGTTATTGGGTCTGACAGGACAACAGCGCTTATATTTTGTGTTGATTTCAGTGCTACTGCATTATTCTTGTGGTCGCCTTTAGGCGTCTGCGTGACTTGTGGAGGTCTTCTCAGGGAAGTGGAGAGAGCAAATAATGAAAGGGAACATTGGTTTTGATCAATGATAATAATAATTTAAGTAATTTATCAAGCAAAAATACCAACGCCTGCTTTAAAGATCTCAAATGCAGTTTTTCTTACTTCTATTACAGTGTAAATTGTGTATTGAAGATGTTGGTCTCTGGAAAAATAATAGCCATTTTTCATAATTTTGTTGTTTGCTAAAGTAAAATGATATGATAATACATTAAGATATTGCCAGTGCTGGTTGTAAATCATTAACATCACATGCACACCCTGCAGCACTGATAGTCTTTGCAGTATTGGAAGCAGAATTACTAAACACCAATTTGAAATAAGTCCATTAGAGTTGGGATTTGAGAGTTTATTGAGTACAGTCTAATTGCAGGCAATTGGGGTACAGTACTCTCATGTTAAAAGGCTGATGTGATGAGTCACCACATAATTAGAAGACTAAGCACGCCCTTTATAAGCGTAACTAACAACAGCCCTTTACTGAACTGATTCCGGTAATACCTGCAACGACAAAAGTTAGTGTGGTGGTGTCTGTCCACCCATCCGTTAAGTATCCAAATCACTAATTATGCTGGGGGATGCAGGGAGCTAGACCTAACCCCAGGATACACACTGAGTGAGGGGCACAGGCAAGTTGCGATTATTACTATTAAGTATTTGTGATGAACAAAGATTGATGGGAAAAGAAAGATTAGTAGCTGCTAATGTTGCACATAGCTTTAACACGTGAAAGCTTCTGACCTACTTTCTCCACTCTTTATACACTAAACCACACTTCACTGGCCCATTATCTCAAATCAACGCATTTTCAACAAGCAATTACAGAGTGTAAGGTGATAAAACGCGGAAACTCTTAAGGTTGTAAAAGAATGAATTGAGCTCCATTAATGGCCCATGAGATGTAATAGTTAAAGCGTGAATTCTAATAATTTTCCTTCCTACAAAGCGATTACTTTTTCAAGCCATCCATCTTCTGTGGCTCGAAGATACAGCTTGGCTGTAATGAAGGAGACTTACCATCCACTCACCACCGGTAAAAGCCATAACTTTCAAATGTGGAAATGGAGAAGGAGAAACGTATGTCGATGAGTAGAGGAAGACTGGAGCGTTGATGCAAGAATAGAGCAACGAGAAGATCAAGGTGGATGCGCGGGGGGAGTGAGAAGAAACCAGAGAGCAGTAGACAGAGAGAGGCCCCTAGGTTATCTCTGTATTAGCAGGCCTCTTTGTGCTGTTCAGCTTCATGTAGAGGACTAATGGATGAGACAGAGTGAGTCAGTCAGTGCTTTGTCAGAGATGTGCATGGAGAGTTTTTTCATCACTCACATTCATGACACTTTGCCCCCCCCCCCTGAATTTTTCATTTAAGCTGCTAATGCTAATTTATGCAACACCATTAGTTTTATGAATACACTTTCCTTTGCTACTGTGCACACAGTGTACACAATGCTCAGACTCCACACTCACCATACACTTGCTAGCTTTCTTTTAGAAAGCTAAAAGGTATTTTTCCTTGTAAGAGAAGTGCTCCGTTTTTGCTGGTGTACATGCAGTGTGAACATACTGGTACCTTAGCCCTAGCTATTAGCCCAACATTACAGGTTTGTAACAAACCTGAAATTTCAAAAAAAAAAAATCAACCCTGAAATTTTACAAAACCTGTCAGAAGGTTTAGTCCTGGCAACTGACTGGTAGAGACGTTTCGTTTTGCATCCACAGAACTTTTTCAAACTGAGGTAAGTTGGTGAGTTGTCACAAAGTTATCCTCCAGGTTAGTTTCACCTCACACCTGACAACCTGTTGCTTATTTAGAGCCTAAATCTAACCCAGACATGTTAATACCTAATCCTAACCAAATCACTTTATTTGAAACCTTTTTTTTTAATTTGCCTTCCCAAAGCCGAGAGTCACCGATCTAAATTTCATTAGGTGCAACGCATAATGACAATAAATACTTATTAAAGTCTTGACGTCTTGAGAGTGAAAATGAATGACTGTTACGCCAACTACCATGTTGGTGCCTTTGTACTTGAGGGCAGCTGTCATTTTGGCACCTACCTGTTTTTGTACATTGGGGTACTCTTACTCTTAGAACAAACAATCTAAATGGACATTCAAGTTGGAGGACTTGCTGATTGATAATAAAGTACAGGTAGAGAAATAAGCCTGGCATTCTTTGAAAACAGCCAGATGCACCTTAATGCACTTTTAGTGTGAAGCTAACCTTGCATGGAAAGAAAATGAATAAAAATAAATCCAGAATGGTCTCCCGGACGTCCCTCTTTGCTCAAAAAAAACCTCTAATGCATTTTACACACTGAAATGTTCTTAGATACAAAACAAAATGCATAAGGCTAGTGGCCTGTTTGTGAAAGTTCTGATTATTCAAAAGTGAAGAACATTTCCAGGGTCTATGTTAACTCTAATGGAAGCAGAAAACAATGGAACAATATACCCATTTGTTGTGAAAGGGTAAAAGCATTCATTTACGCAAGATGGAAAGCCTCTGGAAAAATAGAGGCACTTCTGTATAATCCATTTCCTTTTTGCTTTTATGGTGGCATATGTTTAAATGGACAAGGTTGTTTTTATTTATGCGTGAGAAAGATCTATTTTCAACTGCATCATGTCTATTATGACTTACCAGCTTCCTCGATGAATTGTCCTGTATTGGTACCCTGGAAGAAAGTCTGGTGTGTTGCGTCGTCCCTCTCTAGTCCCCCCCATCACCACTTAGTCCATGTACAGCATAGAGTCAACTGCCTGACCTGCCAAATAGCAGGCAATACAATTTATACAATAGCTGAAATAGTATGTGGACCAGTGGGAACATCAAGGCCACAAATGTAAATACAGTGCAGACACAAACATGTGTCTTAAAGTATCACATATTCTATTTATTAGTTTTTGAGAGATGGAAAAGTTGTGGCTCTTTCAAGCCTTTGGTTGGCAGAATCTCCGAGGCCCAGTGACATGCTTGCTACTTGGCAATGCAGACATGCCAAGGCAGCCAGAAATTTAGTGCTACACGTCCATAGCACTGAGTGACTCATAAGAGACAGCTTAAAAAGAGAACAGACAAAACGGAGGCAGAGGCGTCTGGATTTCCACATGATATTTGGACACAGTACAGTAGTTTAATCTGTAGATGTGTTGCACATAATTTACATATTCGTACTCCAACTGGACAGTTAATGGTGTATTGCTGCACCAGTGTCAGCTATTATTTTCCACACATGGTTCACCACATTTATATCTCATCCAGTAACCACAATGATCAACTTTAAAGCTCTCTGTTGTAGTTGAGAGGTTTAGCAACTACAATGTAATGCAGTTTTTGCTCAAAACCATTATCAGTGCAGATGGTTCTGGTCCGATTGTTACACATAACCTACAGCATAGTCTGCACAAAACTGAGCCATTGTTGGCTTTCCATTCTATTGTCACTGGGCTCTGCTTTGACTCTGTTGTGCTCAGCTTGCATCTGTACCTATGGCCCATTAGTCCCAAGTATGGATCAAGCTTCAAACTCAATCATATATTTCTCCAAATAAAGCTGGAAACTGATTTTCTTAGGATCCTGCTGCCATAGGTATGTGTTTTAAGAGCAACATCCCCAGTAACTGTAATAGATAATCTTGTCATCAGTGAGTTGTTGTTTTTTTTACTTTGACCAGCTCCTTCAGGGCAATAGAACATTTACAGCTGTTTACACTGTAGTGTGTGTGTATAAGCTTCCTGTTTGGCTCTGTTTGCTTTTCCATTTGGTTGCAATGATTGTGCATGGTGATTTTATCTGAGTGGAGACACATAAACTGAACCCTCTCGCATGCATCGTACCACATCCCTCAGAAATACACAGCCTTAAAGTGGGGAGCACAACAAGGAAAAGAACGCACATATAACAAACAGATGTGAGTGAGCATGCAAGAAATAAATATCGAGCAAGCACTGACACTTTAGCCTGTGTGAACAAGGTGACTAGTACAAATCACTACAGCCAGCAACCGAGCTACCCACTATAAACACCTCAAGGCTACAGATGGATGACATTGTACCTATTAACTCTTAATGTCCTTGTCAATTGTTTCTTACTAACAATAATGGCTGCATGGGACAGCTCTGTAACTCTTGCCACATGAGCATTTGGAAAGATGTATACAGTACAGTAAATCACTCTCTGACATTACGTTCAGAAAAGGCTGAGTGCAGCTATCCAATCCAATCCAACTTTATTTATAAAGCACTTTAAAAACAACCGTCAGAGGACCAAAGTGCTGTACAAAGATTA
>JAUMTR010000016.1:2755875-2767320 GCA_032270685.1 Microctenopoma stevenorrisi
TTGGGGCAAGGCCATGAAGAGCTTTAAAAACAAATAAAAGGATTTTAAAATGTATCCTAAAAGAAATGGGCAACCAGCTAGATAGGTGTTTTCCCCACAAAATGTTATGTATGGAAATGGATAGATTCCTTTTTGTAATAGTTGAATTAAAAGTACAAACTTTCAAAGCCTTATAAGAATCTACTGTATTTCTGTCCTTGGAACAGTCCTAATATGATGATTTCCCCTATTATTATTTAGCTAAAAGCATAGATTACAGTGTTGTAATATGACGGCCCGAATGTTTAAATGTGAAAAAATGGACACCCATTATAAAGCTTTGACAAATGTGAAAGGACAGACTTTGCATGACTTTGTTTAAAATTAATAATAATGTTGACCTACAGCTCACAATGACTCCAAATCAAAGCCAATAATACTGGAATACTGGAGCATATCCAAGGTTCATGCCATTTTATGCACTGTGCTGGTTCACTCATTTGTTCTACTTACTAAGTGAGGACCACTTAAAGGGGAACGTAATAATGCCAAATGGGCTTAGTCAGCAGCCTAGTAAATTATTATTGCACAAAACATCTCAGAAAAGCAAATAAACAGGTCTCTCTAATGATTTTCCATAAAGCCATTTATTCAGTGTATTTCTAAATGGACTGGATTCACACATGACCTGGCTGACAGATTATTGACGATGAGTGAAGTCACAGTGTCCCAGTTTTTATCTATCTATTCATTTGTACTTCAATTTATCCAATAACATGACACCCACTCTTTTTATTGTCAAAGGGTTTCATTCAGTCTCGTCAATACACGTCTTTAGTGTGGGATTATTGTGCTGTCATTGTGTGGCTGGAACTTCCGCCCTTCATCTCGATCTTCACCAAACCTGCGAAAACATTATGAGTGTGAATTCCATTGAAGCAGAAAGGAGCTCATGTGGGTCAACAGGACACTGAAAGCATAACATTTGTAATGTTAATGCTTCGCATGAATATTCTTTTCAGAAGAATGGAAAGCAAACTTTTTAGTTCCTGGTTGCAGACTAGATCTTTTATCCAACTTTCTGTTAACCTTGATATTTTCATTCTTTAGCTTTTTTTGTCAACTACTCAAATTGGGATGTTTGTCCCTGTAATTCCAAGCTGGTGCCCATCACATCCATTATAAAAAAAATACTTACTTACAACAAAAAGTGAAACTATATTTAACAGTTGCATGTAAAGTGACTACATGTAGCAGAGTTTAGCCAGAAGAAACATCAGATCAGTACCTGGCAATGTATACAGATCATATTGTACCTTCAGGCTGCTTTATTTTATGGGGGCCTAAATTACTTAATAATTACCTTCCTATGTTTCTTGTAAAAACCTATAATTTGGAAGTAATGACAGCGACAACACGGCCAAAGTTGGCAGGGGGGAGATCTTTTCTGTAGAGTACTAAATCAACTGCTGAAAATGATTGCTCCCTTTTTATCAAATGTCATTAGTATAAATCCACAGTATAAACATTGAACTATGTTTGTTTCATGTGTACCAGCTGAACCCTGTGGCAGTTTTCTCTTTAATTAGCAACATCTCACATGCACCCCCTTCTAACCAATCAGGTGAGGTCTAACCCTGCGCACATATCTGTACCCGTGGGACTCCACAGGCTTTTGACCACAGATGTGTGGTTTAGTCAGCTTCACTATTTGACATCTTTACAGCTTTGTTTCTGCTGCCCTCGGGTGGCTGAAAGATCTTTAAAGCAGGTTTAGGTAACTTGGAATAAATAATCTAACAATATGCAATTGAAGCTAGCGCTTGTTTGGTATTTAAAATGAATTCCCTGTGCTCTATAGCCCATCTTCTACACCCTGCTGCACTCTGCTACACTCTATACTCAGCTGGTAAACTTACTAATCAAGCAGAAATAACTGAAATCCTTGCCCCAGCCTTGCTTTATAACTTAAAGTTCAGGCATAACTTGATGAACACCACACAGAGGGTACAAGGTTTTATCTCGGTCATGGTCTTTGCTCAGCTTGGCTTTGTGCAAAGCAGCAGCCTACGAGCAGAAGCAATCTATTATGTTCTGAGTGACTGTTTTTTCTTCATTATGTGTGAGTTATTGGATTTCATAGCTGTGGGTGATGGGACAGATGGGGGTCAGAGAGTGGAGGTCGAGCAACAAACACCATGCACCTGGTTCACAAACATGTCTCTACAGCCAGAGACAGCCGAATCAGAGTTATCATCTTTTAGCTTATGCTGTACACACACACACACACGCACACATATTCTTCTTTGACATATTTTTATAATATCATGTGTTCAAACCCGAACATTTCACCTCATATATTATCTGGTTGCTTTGTTCCAGCATTCACACTGACACCCCATATATTTCTGTCTCCCTTTTTTCACCTCCCATCACACTGAAATGGTTGCCTGCAGATTCTTGCTGCCACAGGGCATAGCTCATGTTGTGGTTTAAAGCTAATCTCTACAACAGCAGATCAACTCTTGCTGTATGATTTCCATCAGTAATCCAACCCTTCATCGTATGGAAGCTGCTTATTGTCCATTGGAAAATACCCATTTTCTCGTAGCCTGAGGTGGTGCTCTCCCCCACACCCACCCACACTGGCCATCTCCTGGTGTTGGCTGAACACTCTACCACCTCCAACACTGTGACTGACCGCCCAAATCCAGCTAATAATCCATAGAAATTTGAACTGATGCAATATCCTTATCACTCTGTCTGTTTTCTCCCTGTACACTGGACCCAGATTCCGTAGGCTTTGTCGCACTGTTGAACTCCAACTCCCTTGTTCAACTTGCTGGGCTCCTGTTTGTCCCTGCCTGCCTGGGTGTGCTGAGCGATGAAGATCCCTCTGTGGTGCCTGGTGGTGCTGCTGGCATGTCTCTTCACCCCTGGACACAGTGACTGCCAGGAGGAATGTATGGCTTGTGGTCTGCTCCTGCAGCCGCATCAGCTGCAGCAAGCCTTCAACACCATGGTGAGTATGCATGTCTGCTGCAACAGGCCTTTAGTGCCCCGGTTCCAATTTGTTTAGGGAAGTTTTTGATTGTTATTTATTCTATGTAATATCTTAGATTGGTTGACTGATACAATGTGAACTGTCTCTTGTGCAAATTGGATGTTCTAGGGCAGTGTGACCCATCCTGATGACATCACCTAGATGATGCCATGTGAGGGTGTTTTCCTGCAAGAAGCAGGGCAATAGTTTCATATAGGAAATACAAAAGTCAAAACTTTGGACACATACAGAAATTACCTCATGAAAATTCTTTATGAACTAAAAAGTCCAGTTGCCACTGAACAACCTTTATTAGGATAATAAATTACGGTGAATGCCTTCAGTCAGTTGGCTGGGGGAATGTCTTTCTCATTGCTTATAATGATCTATATTGTTCCATAGTAACAATAATACATACAAAAGTGATCATTCTAGCAAATTACATCTGTTGCATGGTAGGACACAAACTGTTTTTGCACAGACAAACGTGTCTCTGTCCCATAGTGGCAGGGGATTATTTGCATGGGTAACTAGCTACAACTCTTGAGCAATACTTTGTGACCAACATGAGATACCACCCCTCTGCACTAGCAGGACACGCTGTTCACTCAGAACCAAGGTTTAGCACAACACGGCCTTATTTCTAAACATTCCTAGACACATCAGCTGTTAAAAATAGTCTGTGGCCATCCATGAATAGCTGTAGCTCGGCTAATTTAGCTGATAATGATGCAGAGAAAGACAGCTGGGACCTTTTTGGACGTTGTAATAGAACTATGTAATTGACTGCTGCTCAGTATCATCAGCCTGGGCTTACATCGGTGACTGACACTTTTTATCAGCTCCTCATTGTGTTAGCCGCTTTCCCATTGAGCCACAGATGGAATCCACTGAGCAATTCCATTGTTTCCAACTCCTAGACGGAAAGAGTGTATGTGTGAAGCCGCCAGTGTTTGTTATAATGTCAGGACCTATTGATTTATTCATGCACGGATCTAGACACTGCGCAAACGTCCATTCGAACAGCCAAATAGGCACACATAGAGCATCATGCTTTTATCTGACTACATTCATTAAATGATGCGATTTCTAAAGGTAAAAGCCAGCTTTTCTTTGCATTTGTGCTAATTACCTGCACTGTGGCTACAGTTCTGAACGGTTCTTGTATTTTGCTTTTTTGTGGTTCTGTAGCAATTGTCCATGTATACAGAAATAAGAAAGTACAATTGCGTGCACATTAAAGCTGCAATGTGTAAGATTTAAACCAGATATAAACACAGAATAGGTGTGTTGCATTAGTGTTTACGCACCTGAAAGTAAGAACTGTTGAATTTTTGTTAGCTCAGAATGAGCAGAGCAGGAGCAGGTCTTCTTTCGGGGGCCACCATTTTTCTCACCATGTGTCTACAGTAGCACAGAACAGACAAACTAAAAACTTGCTGCAGAGCAGGAATTTTAAAAAATATTTTCACGCTTTAGTCCTCTAGCGGTGGCTGATCCGTTGACAGTAGATGACCAGGAGAACTGCTAGCGTATTAAAAAAATGTGTATCTTGCTGATGCTTTAGTAGTCGTGGTCGTTGATGACAACATGGACCTTGGCAGCCACTGTACCTCGCACATAAAGAAGTGTTGGGGCTTAAAGGGTATTTAGATACACATACAGATGTAACAGTTATGTTACTCACCTTTGATTATTGTCTTTGGTTTGTTCTTCACACACATGCTGCAGTCAGTCACATTTTACAGCAAATGACAACAATGTGGCGGCCTGTTGGCTCAATGGGATAAGAGTCCTGCTGGGATGCAAAAGGTCACAGGATCAAATCCCAGCCCAACCTCCATATCAGGTGTGTCCATGAGCAGGACACTCAAGGCTAGCTCCTTGTCAGTCGCTTTAGATAAAAGCGTCTTTGAAGTAAAGACAACAATTTCAAAAAATAAGAGTTACCTCCTATAATAAAATAGATTATTTGACCTCACCCAGGACAATTTCTGGTGCTCAGCAGTATAACTACGTGACTATGTGCACATATACTCACATCTCCACTCACTCATAAACTCATAAACCTCCTTTAGATTGCTCCATTGATCTGATGTAGAGAATCCCCTGGTGTGCTCATTTCATTTACGATGGATAATTAATTTCCGTTGATAGATTCACAGCGGAACTCCCTCTTCTCTCAGTCATTTGATGTGAACAGGTTTTCCGATAACAATGCAATTTATCTCATTCGAGCAAGATTTGATAAGTAAATGGGATTTGCTTTATACCTTAAACTGAAATTTACCTCAGAGGGCTCAGGGGTTTAAGAAAGAGGGTAAAGAAGACATGTGAATGCATAAAAAGTGTGGCAGCTGTAGCCTGTTTCCTCTTTGTGGGAGGAGAACCTAATGGAGTCTGTTTTTCTATATTAGAGAGTATAAAATATAAACTGGGCCTTACTTTGAATGAGTCAGCAGGTTGCCTACAATCAATCAATAATCACTAAAACTTTTATTTTTATTATTATTATCAAAAACACAATTGACAGTGGCTGATAAAATACTTTCTTGACTCTGTACTTGTTGTGACTCCATGATGTTGGCATGACGACAAACTGTCAGGTGTGAAGATAATAAGACAGGAAGGTCATTAAAACTGCACAGCAACACAGTGACTCAGCACTGACAAATGTCATTCTTTATAAGAAGTTCAATTTCAAAACACTGTATATAAATCATTTTAAGAGCAAAAACATCATTACCAAAAGCTGAAGGGCCAATCAGAAGAAAAATATGATTTTGTCAGCAAAGAAAATAATTTACCTGCTGTCCTTCAAACTGATTTGTAATTTCTCCCAATATTGGGCTGTCAATCATTTTGCTGAAGTGGATGTCAAATGCGTCAAACGCTGGATGTCTCACATTGTCACATCACTTTCTATATGCACTGAACGCTGCAAGAACAAGGCCCTTTAACTCCCATGACACACACGTCATGAGTCCACTCTCTCGGCCTGACAAAACAGAAACACTTTGGGTATCAAAAAAATAAATGTCACTTCATACCCTAAATTAGTTGCTGACCAAGGGTGTCGATGAAGAGGCACCCAAGTTCTAGACCCAATGATGTATATAAGTATGTCTCTGCATTTAGGACGAGAGTGTGGCACACTTTTTTCCGTTGAAAGTTTCAGGTGTCATTAACTGCTTCATACGTCCCAGGAAACAAGTGTACAGACGGTGGACATGGGTACTTCTAATCAATAACAACAATTGATGAAATAACTTTGAGCATTGTAAAAGGAGTCACATGATAATGTGAGCGTGTGTGTATCAGATGGAGAACACTGGTCAACGTAAAACAAGTGACTGAACTGCTACTAACCTAACTATACAAATTGTACAAGGCCGTGATAGCTCAGACATATATAACCTGCGTAGTGTGCCCCCAAGTGGCCATAAGTACTGATCACTGCACCTTTAGAACATCAGTGTTTTAAATGTTAATATAACTGCAAACGTGCAGCTGCTAACTAGAGCAATGAAGGTAACTTGAACAATTTGTCCAGCAAGCAGCAGATTATACACCATTACACGGATAAGAGAGGAAAACCAAACACATCAGTTGCCGATAACTTTTATTCTTATATATAAACTTAACTTCGCTTCTGAGACCTGGTTGCCGCCTGAAACCTCCTATGTCATAGCTGGAAACTGTCTCTCACTGTCAGAAGAATTAAAACTGTTCAGGTCAGTCATTGCATTAACACACCGTTGGTTCTCCATCTGCAGGTGTGTTTGTTGGAGTGCGAGGGTCACGTCTCCTCCTCGCTGACGTGGGAGGTGTGCCAACGTGCTGTCAAAGTCTCACACAGTCCCACATTTCCTGAGGGTGGTGCTCTGTTCAAGAGAATGGGGGAGGAGCTGGAGCTGACCTCTCTTGGCCTTGACTCTGACAACGAACTGTTGCAGTCTGCAGCCGCAGAGCGCTTCCAGCAGGGGGATCAGGAGGAGACACCCTTTGAGCAGCGCAGTATTCAGTATGACTCATCACTGCTGGAGTCCTCTGAGGATGGGGAGAATCTGCAGGGTCTGGATGCCAGTCTGGCAGATGAAGAGAGGAAGCCAAGGGAGGAGAGGAACATGGAGAGCAACAGCCAGCTAGAAGGGGAGGAGGATGACAGTTCAGAAGGTATCACCTTATCCAAGCGCTTTGGGGGTTTTCAGAGGGGGCGCCATGCATACAGAAAGCTCATCAGCTCACCCGGGAGGCCCCTACAAAAGCGATACGGTGGGTTCATAGGTGTCCGGAAGTCTGCCCGCAAATGGAACAGTCAGAAACGGATGAACCAGCTGCTCAGGCAGTACCTGAGCATGAGGAGCAGCCGCAGTGGCAGGTTCACCAGCGTCCCTGTGAATCGGGTTTGGAGGCAAAACAAACTGTAATGTATTTCTGTTGTCCTCACAGAATCCTGCCCCAGTTACCTCAATCAATCAAGTCATGTTTTCAGCAGCCCGCTCCAGTTGGAACTGTGACATCGCCATTGTCATCAGAACAACAGATTCCTCATCTCACTGCACCTCTCTTTGTGTCTCTAAGTAACAAGGAATGTTTTGACCGTGATGTTCTCCTCATTAAGCTTATTCACATGCCATTCTGTGAAATAAAACAATTAGCGAAGTGCAATTGAATATATTTTTTTTTAGGTATAATAAAAGGGGCCAAATGAGATTTGAAAACTGATTCAATGCGAGGTTTCCCAGCAGAGGTGAAACCTGAGGGTGTGACATCTAAAATCAATGCACTTTCATGCATGTGTGGATGGGACTTAAATTATCACTTCAACTGTTTTTTGCACTCTGTAACTCATCATATGAGAGTTGTAGTCCAGCTCTCAAAAAAAGGACTTGTGTTTACCTAGATAGGTGTCAATCTTAAAGATATGGGATTTGGGATTAAACAAATCATATAGAGGTATTTGTCTGAACCATCATTCCTAAATGTCCTACATCACGGCAGCACCAAGTACACTAGCATAGCAGAGGAGACGCCATCTGGTAATTCATGGTATAGGAATTCCAATTTTCTTCTGCAGGAACTTAATTAATTAAACCCAGTGGATCCAAAATTGGTGTTTTGAACTCTCAAACCCACATAAACCCTTGTCCCATTCATTGCTTCATTTGAGTATTGACACAACATCATTTTTTTACTGTCTGTTAAATGGCGGTTTTGAATGCCAGTCTTGCAGGAGATAATTTTCTTTTGGGGGAGATGAACAGCAGGTTGGCAGGCCGTACAGGCTCCTTTCAGTGGAACTATACTGTCCTCTAGTGAGTGAGGAGAGAATACGTTGTCCTTGGATGCTGACTTGGCATCAGTTTTGCCATGTATTTAGTGATATTTAATGTAATTATTTGGATTGACGTCCTTTACTGCTGTTAGAGGGAAATAATACATTGAAACAAGACAAGGAATGTACAAATGCACTTAATGTATGGTTGATGCTGTCTAACATGTTCTGTCAAACAAAAGAACAGAGATCTGCAAAATAAAAAATGAGAGCAAAAACTAGTTTCAGTGATCCCTCATTCTACAACGGCTACTGTAAGTCACCTCATAATGTATCATTTTGACCACATCTGATGGACTGTATATGAATTATTGGCGAGTAGAGGAAGGGCTGAACATGTTTCACTTCATATGAAAAATGCAACATGAAGTGACTTTAAGTAATTCAAATACACCCATATTCAAAGTGATAAAAATATATGAAGAGCTTTATGACTTATTGTAATGTGACATGTTTCAGACTGATGGGAAATATATGGCAAGTTTCAGTATCTAGAGAAATTTAAATCAAATTATCTGATGTGAATATGATGATACAGAGCAGAACCGAAAACTTTCACATTACTAACAGCTCGCTAACCTACCCTGACAACCAAAAACATTTAGATTATTAAAAGCGTGAGTAAGGAGAATGATTTTTTATATAAAAAACACTAATGATGACAAACTGATGACTCTAGCCACCAATGTGAGCATTAAAGTGGAATTTATTTGGCAGAATTTTGACAAACAACACAATGAATATTACTGTCGCCTAATTTCTGAATGGAGTAAAAAGGCTATTGTCACTGAATTAATCCAATTCTGACAAATTGTAAAGAAAAGAATAACTATACACATGCTCTAAAAAAACACTTCTCCAGTTGTGACCTCTCCAATAATTTTCATATAGTCCCTAACTTGGCCTTGAGGGAGAAATAAGTGTTATAAAGGCAAAACATTACTTAGAAATCAAAAGATTTCTGATAAAACAAACAAATCCCCAGACAGCCCTCAAACATAACTTCACCTGGGCCTGCAGAGCTAGCTATGTCCCTTAACAGTGTGTAAATCTGGAAACTTCCAGGGTCATTAAGTATGTGCTGCACCAAAGGATGGTAAATCTCAAAAAAAAAAGATTGAACTGTGCATGTGAATTATAGGCATTATTATACAAAAAAGGATACTTGGGTGGAAAAATATATGTTTATATTTTAGATGTATTAGATATTTTTCTCCACTTGAATGTCACAACACTTGTAAACTCTGTCAAACTTAACAACAAAAAAATAAGAATGTATATTCCAGACCTCATTTCTGACATTATAACATTGTACCATTTCACCACATATGACTCATTATATAAAATGTGTACAGAGAAAAATACAATAAAGTAGCTTGGTATTTCTTTTGTGTCATAACTGTCATGCAGAAGAAAATAAGAACAAAAAGCTTCTCAAAGTCTCAGTGCTTTTTAATGTGTTTGACAATATATTTCCTCTTTTTTAATTGTATTACAAACGTATCCCCTAATGCTGTGTCCATCGCCACGACTCCATAGCTTCACAGATAAAACTATTTAACACTGGTCAAATGCCAACAACATGGGCAAGAAGGAAATTTATTTGGAAGGAACTTGGTTGAGTCAAACCAAATATAGCTTATTCTCGTGTGTTTATATTCGAACAAAGTGCCAAAAACATGAAAATTTCAAAAAGTCATCTGCCCAATATACGGGCTTAGAAAGACAATTAAAAAAAGGTATAAAATACTTGTACATAACTCAAAGCACACAATACAATGTACATGATAACCACTGTCTAACCACTGGAAGAGAGCGTAGGAATAATTCAAATAGCCAAGTAGCACTTGAATACAGAGGAGCTACAGGGGCAGTAATATAACCTTTGGATAAAATAGGAGAGTATTGTAGGCTTAGCACAACACATGGCCACAAAGTCAGTCAACAGAGCACCCTCTGACTTCAAATTTCAGGGTCACGTTACTAAGATACAGAAAACGTCATATGCATTCCTTAAGGAAAGAAACAAAATAGGTTAAAAGTAAAAAAACACATGTAAAAGAACAGTTGTTTGTTTTGATGGCTCCCAGGCCCTGATTTATATTCTCTTTTTGATAGTCTTTTTTTATCACTCATTCATTCATCCATCCCCCTCTTTGCTTCTCACACGCTTTCTCTCTCTATATCCATCACACAGCTGTGTTTAGTCGGGGAAACGCTGGCATGCCTTTTTCCAGCGGCAGGCAGTACACCACTGATCCTTGCGCTCCACTCCATACACCTTGCGGCACTTTTTGGCCTCCCCACGACCCTTCCTGCAGATGTAAAGACGTAAACCGAGTGGATAAGAAGCAATGCGAGAGAGAGCAGAAAATCAAAAGGCCACAACCACAAACGCTTAATGTAAATCCTTAATAGACTAATAACAAATAAGGAGATTTCTTTTTACATTACATTTAAAAAAGAACATAAAGAAGGTATGTGATGTCTCACCTGAAGGAGCAGTGAGAGCGTGAGGGTGACACGCTCACAGGCTGCAGCCTGTTCTGCTGTAGCCACTGTTCCCCGACACTGACAGAGCGGCAGCGAGGTTTCACCATCTGAGAAAGAACACAACCAAAACATCAACACTCAAAACAGAAAACAGAAAGGAAGCTCGTGGGACCGTACAGACGTAGATACAGCAAGCTAGAGTTCCTTGCACTGCAAAACCTCTGATCGGTAGCACACTAATGATTTTAGATGTGTCCATGGTGATACTGTAAAAAGTTACACAAAACAGATTTACAAAAAAATTAAAGAATGTTACAAGACAACAGACTGGTAGACATACAGACACGTGTAACAATAAGACCCACCAGAGTGTTGCTGTGGCCAGAGATGGGGTTGGAGGGGGTCACGCCCTGGCAGCTGGGACTACTGGGCCCCACAGAAACCTGGACGGGGCTACATGCCTGGAGCAAAGCAAATTAGAGGAAACAATGCATGATTCATCATATGTTCATAACCTTCCTTGCTTATATTTCTTTACATTTCAGAGGTCGCTGTCTGTCGTACAAGCATTTCACTGCATATTGTACTGTGT
>JAUMTR010000016.1:2767420-2806588 GCA_032270685.1 Microctenopoma stevenorrisi
GCTGTCTGTCGTACAAGCATTTCACTGCATATTGTACTGTGTATGATTGTGCATGTGACAAATAAAATCTGAATCTGTTTCATGTGAAAAAGAGGCAACTTCAATATTTCTTACTGTATTCAAAATATTTAAATACAGGAAATATGTATTAAATACATAAATAATATTTTTTTGCTCTAGCAGAAACAAGCTAATTTTGTGAACACAACATTGACAAACTGTAAGCTATGTAAGATCCCTCTCCAGAACAATTTAGCTCTTTTTCCTTCTCCACCAGCTCAATATCTGGTTATTTAGCAGCTTCACTTTTTACACTAACAGCTAGCAGCTGTCAAGTTGGCTAAAATGTTAGCTGGCCCGTTAGCTAACAGCTTATTCACATATTTAGCACACATGGAGCAATATTAGCACTTATTTGGAGTTGTGCTTTTGGTTAATAGACAAATCTAAGTACTCTAGCTTGTCCCTAACTGGTTTCAATCCATTTGCTGTTACAAACTGCCACACTTTAAATCACGTTTTCCTGTGCAGTTGTTCCCATCTGCCTCATTTCTTTGGACAAAAAACGCATACCGCTAATGTTCCTAACACCACCCCCCACAGTGTAGGACTATCAAACACACGCTATTATCTACAAAACAAAACAAGGCATATAAGTAAATTCATCTTTAATGAGTAGTGAATCTACAAATACCAATGTGAGTTTAATGCCGGCATTTCAAACCACAAGCCTCCTGCAGTCATGACACACACAGACACACTGCTCCACCGCTAGCACTGACCCACAATTCAACCCTCATTCTTGCTCAAACAGGACACCATTCGATTTCTGCAGTCATGGGGAAAGCCAACTGTGGTACAAAAATGCACACATTGCACCTGCGCAGCATCTGCATCTCATCACACAAAAAGCACGCTGGTAAGTTTGTTAGAGGCAATTTTATTAAGCTTGTATGTGGAATCACAGTGGGCGCGGATGTGTGTGCATGGAGTCCTAATCGCTGTACAACTACACAGGACAAATTCATGTGGTGTTTTTGCCTTTTACAAGCTGCTGAGAGTCTTGTCTCCTTGGGGGAGCAAGCAAGCCTGCTGCTTACTCTCTCACTGTCACAAAGCATCCATTTACAGGCTCAGTGGTACAGGGTAAATGCAGGTCACCAGTGAAATGCTGCTGCTCTGTGATGCATAAGCAAACTTGCTGCTGCATGAGGGGGAACGAGGAGGTCCTCTAGAATAACAGGACGACGGTTTGAGGAGAGATTCTGCAGTAAAACTTCAGTAAAATGAAGAGAATGTACTTTTTAGATTAGACAAATGAATCTAGACACAGTACATCTGCTTCATTCACAGCATGAGTTCATGGAAACGCCTTTGGACTCGGGTAGTTACACTGACATTCATGATTTTCCTTAATTCTCACATTAAAATCTATGCCTGCCATTTAATAATTAATGCTAACAAGAGCCATTCTGTCTCCTTTCATTGCTCGCAAGAAACATCTCCTTTTCCACAGAACGGAAATTACTCTGTGAAGTAGACAATTATTTATTGAATTTATGGACCTTAAATGCCCACATGCAAACAGAATAGCATTAACACAGTACCAGAGCATTACAAAATCGTCACTCACATCAGACTATTCAAATTATTTTAGGTGGGTGAAGTGTCATTCCAGCTTTTACAGCTGGTTGAGTACCCCACAGTAAACAATCATCTGGTCCCATATAAACACATTTATTCGTTCTGGTCTGAGAGACCCCTTTAGTATATTATGAACTCAATTTGAAAAATATTATTATGCTTTCATTATCAAATAAAAAACACATTTAGAAACTCTTACTGGAAGCTTGTTAACAAGAACACAAGTAAAAACAATAGTGTGACACACTTAGATTGATATCATTGTCGTTTCTATTGATTAAAAATGACGCTAGTGCCAGTAGCTGCTTAGCTTAGCAGGGAAACAGCTAGCCTGGATCTGTCGACCTCCTAAAGAGTCTGTATTATTAATAATATCATTATTTGGTTGTTGTTTATTTTGACATCAGGTTACTGTTGTTTTGTCGCAGATGTTTGATTGTAAACTTTCTGGCGCCGTCTATGAAGGGTATAAAATGAGGTTGTCATTAATTTTGTATTTTTAGTGACAAAGCTCACGTCCACAGCGTGAATAAAACCACTGCTGCCTTCATGGGTGGAGAAGCTACTGGTGGAGCTGTGTAATCACAGATGAAGCAGAGAAAATAAACCCCAACAGGTATGTGTGGATAGCCTTACAGTTTGACTGAAGGTACCAAAACAGACTAGGGTGAGTGTTTTAACATATACTCTTTTAAGAGTATATGCTGTCCTACAAACGTTGGGTTGCTGTGTTTCAAACTGCAATACTGGTTGTCTTAATGAGAGGTGCACCCACCTGATAGAGATGCTCTGAGTGGATCTGCCAGAAGCTGCATGGTGCTGACTGGCTGAGCAGACTGGGCCTGCTCATGCCCAGCCCGGAGCTGGAGTTGGACCTAGGTCTGTGAGTAGGAGGGATTTGGAGCCCCGAGCCCGGAGGTGAACCGCTGGAAGCCCAGCTGAGATGAGAAGACGGGGCCTGGCCCAGAGCCTGCTGGGAAGGAGCTGGAGCAGAACCGGCATCCACAGCCTTACAGGAGATCTTGGTGTAGTAGAAGTCCTCTTCTCTCTGAGACTGATCTGAGCCAGTGCTGCGCATGTAGTACAGACAGACCAGCAGACACAGACAGAAAGAAAGCTACTTGTTTGTTTGAAGCGTTGCTGAAAGCTGCACTTGCTGTGGCCCAGATATAAAAGGTTTTATCACTGAAAATTTTATACACTCTTGTTTTTTTTTTAAGCTTTGAGTCCAATTAAAGAATGTAGACGTGACGGTGAAAAAGAAAGATGTTTATCACTTCTTCCTAACAAGTCAGCAAGCAGCAGAAAACACGAGGATCTTACTGACGTCACATACTATACAGAACAGAGCCGACTAGTAAGTTAATCATTACTCAGTGCCAAACTTTGCTGCTTTTATTATCCTGTGCTATATGCTCACCTGGCTCCACTCCTCACAATAATCATCTTAACATGCAGGAAACTTAACTGTGCATGGAACCTGAATTATTTAAGGTGCCAGCTCACCCCAGATGCAGCACGCGGATGTGTCTTTTTATTCCCACTGATGAAGTGAGCACTTTGCCACAACTGGGCCACAGACACTTATACACACTTCTGAAAGAGCTCTGTGGGAGAAAGACAACAGGTACCAACACACAGAGAGACAGAGGCAATGGTCATTAAATGGGTTTTTGATTGTTGCAGCTCATCAGTACAATGTTTTAAGAGACCATGCACTGTTATGTACCTTTGGCTTTTTGGCGCTGAGCTCCTCTCTGTGCTCCAGTTCCATGTGTAGGGCTTCGTCTGGGCTGCCGTCCATCTCCGTGACAGATGGTGAGGCGGCGGGGCTCACATTACCGTGATCCCAGCTCCAGTAGCCGCTGCTGCCGCTGTCGGAGAGCTCGCCGCCGCCGCACTCCATGTCTGCCGATGAAGACGAGCCACCTGGACGACAGGAGGAACAACTAGTTTTATTTCTCAGTTTTAAAGTAAGTACTGTAAACTTGGATTTGATTCTTTGTCACGGTGAAAATCCACCTTACGGTGTAGATTTCAAACATTCTCTGTTGCTGTGTGATGGAAATATATCCTGTGCATTTGGGACTGCTCTCTGCGGCTTCCTCTCTGTCCATCCTACAGAGAACAGCAGGTGTCCCGCACCAGTGCCAACGGTGTGATGTGTGTCTCTTCTCTGAGACACTTTCCACTCTCTCTCTTTACTGAACTTCTCATTTTGTAACGTTTTGTTTATGGCCTGACCAAAATAATAAGTTCTTGCTAACTTATCTACTTTTTATGCTGGCAAAGATTCTTTTATGATTGTTTGTGTATTGAAAGTGCTGCAGGTTTTCAGAACCACAAAGACAGAGACTACATCCACTATTGTGTCCACTCACAGGTTAGCTAATGAAAGCTAATGTTAGCTTATGCTTTTTGACTGGTAATAAAGCTATTAGTCACAACTTATACACTGTTGTTGAAGGAGACTATGAAACAGACCTGGTCCAGCGTCTAACTGTGGAGGACTCTGGACCACTGGGCTACAGGACAGACTGGTCAGAACCATGGCTGCCATGATCTCGTCCATCTCCACTGACTCTGGGCTGCGGAAGCTGGAGACAAGACACAGGAAATGACATCAGTGTGAGTATAAACAAAGCCACGCTCGTGCTCTTGCGTGTCGTGCCGCCCCCCCTCTCACCTGCACGGTGCCTCTCCAGCGTTGCTGAAGCACTGCTCCGCCGCTTTGCTCCTGTGACGCCCGCTCTCCGCGAATGCTCTCTCAGCCTGGGCACAGCTCTGTGCATCTTCCTTCAGAGGGAAGAATTACAGTAAGAGTTGTTGGTTTGGTGCTCTGCTCGGGTTCACCCCTCCTGTCAGTAAATAGATAGGAGCTGACATGGACAGACACTCTGTTCAGGCCTCGTGTGGATTAACCCGTTCACATGAGCTTTTGCTGCACTGTAAGCAAATCCTGCTGCTGCCATGAATAAGACAGGTAAAAGAATATTTCCTGTCCATCTGTGGTGTCCTGCCTGCAGACAGCACAGTCTGCCGGTGAAGCAGTGGGAGAAAGAAGCTACTGCCAACCTCTGACCAGGCACTACGCTCCTTCTAATGCTGCCTAAAGAAATGATGAAGAGACTTTAAATGAACCACACACTGGTGAGTGGTGACACTTTTTGCGATGATTGAATCTGTAAATCAGTGAACAGATGGAGGACGGGTCTGAATAATGCCAGACTAAATGGATTTTAACTAAATGATCATTTCAGTGAGTCCCGTCTCTCTCAGTCTGCTCACCTGGGTGGGATGCACTTCAGGCCCATTACTGTTGTACGTAATTGTAGAGACACGTGCGCGCGGTCCCGATGGGCACGCTCCCGTCCCGCCTGACCCCGCTCCAGCTCTGTCCTCGGGTCCCATAGCTGCCATGGCGCTCCTGCTCACAGCGAGGGGGTGACTCAGCACAGCGTCACACCTCCCTGGAAGCATGATAAAGGGGATACTGTGAGATTTTAAATATGCGACTCAGTATCTACTCAATATCTGAGCAGCTGAAGTCAGTGTTAAGGCCTTTTATTCGTTTTATAACACAACTTAGTACTGTCTCACAACTGACACCTTCTATCGGCACTGCACGCTTTGTGTCTCAAGCTTCAGTCAAAAAAATTAAAATGATGTCATCCGGGTTAAAAATAAGCATCACCCCAATGACATCATCAGGGTTGTTGTCTCAAACTTGGCAAAACATTGTGAATCACATTTCGATTACATAACATCTCTCGATAAAGTAAGTAACTTCTATTGTGGTACTAGCGCTGCTTCCTTTCTGCATTGCAGCGAGGTTAAGGTTGATTTTCAGCGACAGAGAAAACGCTGCAAATGCATCAAATGAGAAATGATTCCCGTGATAAGACTCCTCTGGATATGTTGATGTAAATGCAAACCAGCCTTATGAGTTCTGGCAAACACTTGCCGACTTGCAAAGATCTGTCTGACACCACGGACGGGGTGGGAGGTTGAAAATAATTGCTGGAATTTGAACTGACTAGAGAACTGTGAGGATTCTGATTGTGGTTGAATTGAAATCTTGCTGCAGTTTTGCTGCATGGTCTAATAAAGTACGTGACTGATAAAACCTTCTGCAGACGTTTGGGTGCATTTGCGCCCACAGAGGTGAAATGGGGGCAATGCTACATTCAGGGAATGTTGGATAATCCTGAGCAAATGGTGGGATGTCCTGAAGCTGTAGCTTTGCAGAGTTCAACATCAATCATTTATTATGTTGAAAGTTTTATGATCAAATTTAGGCAGTCGAATATGGTTGTTTCAACAGTCTAACAGTTTCTCCATTTTTTGTTTCTGTACATTTATTTTGTAGGGCTTAAATCTTAAAACACACACAAACACACAAAATGTGGCGGTCTTTAATACTACAAGGGCAAACTGTGTACAGACACATTATTCATCCACACATACAAGATGAAGATTAACTATATTTTGTACACTGACCTATCTTTTTCTATTTCTGCTGTTATTAATAATAATAATATTAACAATAATAATGCTACATTAAAGCAGAAAACACAACAGTTTTGAACTGTAAATATCAGATTCCAAGAGTGATTAATCCTCTGAAATATAATACTATGTTATGTACTATTCTGTATTCTGTGTAAAGAAAAAAAAAGGGAATTATATTAAAAGCCATAAACGTATAATATTACTGATTTCCACAGAGGTGAATCATTTGTTTACGTCTTGAGAACCTGCGCCTCCCAGGATTTTCTGCGTGGATAATCCAGTCTTCCATTCTCGTCTGTGCTCCCGAACGCAGCATAAAGCCTGATTTCTCCCACCTTTCCACCAATCAGCGTCAAGTGTCAGTAGTAAACAAGCGTTACAGTGTGGGCGGGGCGACGCCGCTCATTGGCTGAGCTCTGATTTTCAGGAACACACCTCCTTTCTGACAACGTGTTCAGACACGAGTTTCACCGGGAGGGACGGAGCTAGACGTGAAAACACTGTTTAACACAATCTGCTTTTTACAGCGCAAAGTGAAATAAAAACGAGTGCAATCACTCGAATTTGAAAGATTATCCGTGATAAACGCAACATGAAAGACGCAAATGAAAGCAGAGATTGTGTAAATGTATATTTATGTTATCAAATAAAATAACGTCATCCACCCATTGATGTAGTAAAGGTAAATGCAACGAAACTTAATTTGTAGAGGCACAATACGCGTCTGCAGTTTCATATGGCTGTGAAATTCGAGTCTTTGGAGTCTAAGGAAGCTGCTGCACATTTGAAGGAAGTTGCTGCACAAATGAAGCTCGTTAACAGTTTTCAAATAACACCGTTACAGTGGTGATGAAAATATATTTAAAGATAATAACCGATTACAAGTCCCAGTCCTTATCCTTCGACACCACTGATCTCCACCCGGTAACGCAGATTGAGATCAGGAGAAACACCTCCTGCCCCCCACCCCCACCCCCAACGCCACCGCCGTTCACATCGCTGAAGAAAAACACAATCTGACCGTGTCCGCTGCAACACAGGAACCTCCCCGGCGAAGAAAAGCTCTTTCTTCACGTACTCACGCGTTCGGTGGAGACCTCTGTCCGGCCTGTCCCGTCCCGTCGGAGCTGCAGCACCGGGTCTGTCCCGCCGCTCGCCGGCTTCAGTCTGACTGCCGAGGGGGGGTGAGGAGGGGGGTTGGTCTGTTAGGATACGCGCCTACGTGTGGCTGCTTGACGGACCAATGCCGGTGGTGACAGCTGGGGCAGAGCGCAGAGATATCGGCCCGCTACGCGCCGTGCACAAAAGGATGATCTAGGTGAGGGGTTACCAGAGCAGCAGCAGCAGCAGCAGCAGCAGCAGCATCCTCTTCCTCACTCTCTCTGCATGTCTGTCTGTATGTGTGTCTCACACGCGTCTGCATGTGTATTCCTCTGATCTGATCTGATCTGATCTGATCTGTCGCTCAGTCACATGAGCATCTCGAATGCTGTGGATGTTTGGATTTGGGCATCAGAAAATAAAGAATGAACATATATACGCACATGAGATTTAAACCTGCATCAAATGCAATGCATTAAAATGTCCATAATAGGTGATGATTCTGTTTTATTACATGTCACATAAATAGCAAAGCAGATAAGCTGTAAATAATACAGTATATCACAGACTGTTCACTACTGGCCACTCACTTCAAGAAAAAACAAATAGCAGTATAGTGGTGTTTTAAGGATGTGTGTACATATTAAATGCACAGTAAGTGCATCACTTAAAACAAATATACCTGTAATTAATCAAATGCAATAGTTTATTAACGCAGCTGACGCAGTGGTATATGTGGTATACAGCATGTCGACCCCCAACACTGCATGTGAAATTACCCACACTGAGTCCAAATACGACTTGAATGTGTGTTTCTGTGCCCGTGTCCCTGTGTGTGTGTTTGTGTGTGTCTAGCGCTGTGTATTTCAGAGAACGGATTAGTGTCGGCTGTCTGCACCCTCTTCACCAGACATCCAGTCAGCAGGGATTTTAGGGTCTGAGCACCAGAGAGAGAGAGAGAGAGAGAGAGAGAGAGACAGTAACCCAATCCTAGTCTCAATCTCCAAACCAAACAGAATTCATCTGTTCAGTGATGCCATGTCATTAATGATACTGTGGGACTATGCTACCACAGGCCGTTTGGTAACTGGCTCAGCTGGTTAGTGAGAGTCAGAGTCAGACAATGAGCAGGCAGATGATTTACATAGCAGGAGTTACCACATAAACATTCACAGAAACTGGAGCACTACAAAACTAATTAATGATTTTCAGCAAAGGTGGAAGTTTGGGTGGAGCCTGGAAACTGGCTGAACTCCAACTGTGAGTCATTACAAAAGGAAACAGGTTAACAGTGTCACTTTCTCCTAAACAACAGAGGATGACAGCGATGTTCAGAAGGTCAAATTTTTTCTTTAGCACGTTAGCATGTGCTATACACAGAGTAGAACTGGTCCTGATGGACTTGTCCGTAGAATTGCAGGTGCTGGATTATGACGCTACAGTACGTTTCCATCACAATTCCTCCCATGGTTCGTTGTGAATATCTGAGTCCTTCTAATTCTAATGAGGCCTCAAACTGGTGATTGGCTTCAGATCAATAGAGAAACGTATCTACCTAACAAGGAAGCAGCCCAGTCGCCAGGACTCAGCTCTCAGATAACTTCAGATACCACGATATTTTCATTAAAGGAAGGCAGAAGACATACACACATCGCCCCCCTAGAACCACTGAACTCTTGAATTACCTTAAAACACAAAGTATCTGAGATCCTGGCTCTTGAAAACTCTAAACTTTTATCTTTCAGATACATTTCTCCATGAAAAAAAACACTGACTCATCAGATACTGAAACTCATCAGGTATGGTTGGGTGGGGGTGGTTTGATGAGAGAGTGAGCAGACTGAGTTTAGAACATTTTCCAAGCATAAAACAGACAAAATACACTTTCAGGGTGTTTAATGTACAGAAAAGCACGATCACAGGCATCAGGGTTCTGTCACTTGGGTGTGTTTTATTTGGACAGTTCAACTGATTTATATGGCAACACATGGCACGACAACTGGTATTACAAGAATGACAGCTCCACCCTGCTCTGAGGTCGTGTGACCTCTGGCTCACTTTGAAATCTCAGTAAGCACAGGTACCACTCCCAAGTCTTCACAATCCCATGAAGGCTTTGTAACTGTCTTTGTTTCCGGAACAAACAGACCTACAAGTATTTTGAATGCCTCACGTGTTTACAGGATATCTAACAGTGTTAGATCAGCAGCATTAAAGGAACAATGCAACCAAATTTAATAATATTAAAGGCACAGTTCAGCATTTTGGAAAATAAGCTTGAGTTTCAAGGCTAGCTCACATATTATGTCAGACGTGATGGGCTAATGCTGTATCCAAGTCAGTCCCCTCTGCCATGTTGAACATGCAGTGACAATTCCCTTTGCTATATGAAGGTGATATTTTAAATGTTACATATTGACATTTTAGTAAACTATAGACAAACTATCACTAAACTATCCTGATGATCTTTAGGCTTCAATCAACCAGTTAGCAAGTTTGATGCATGCAACAGTCTGTTGGTGTCTCTAAAGTATAATTTTCAGACAAAATCACTTTCATACACTTACATGTGCCTAAACCCTGTCAACATCTTTCCTGCATCTCGCCTTAGAAATTAGGAACTTGAAGTATCTTCTGTAGCATGCGTGTGATGCGGTTCAGGACTCTAAGTGGCTGGTTATTTGTTTGCCATAGATCTATCTAGTGTGCTGGGAGGCATGTTTCTGTGGTTCCTCCACCCTGAATCGCCTGCAGTCCCATGGTCTGTAAAGTTAGATGACAAAATATAAGTTCAGTGTAAATGTTTGATTAGGGTTTTTTTTTTACTGCAGTGGACTCACCAGTGCTTCCTGCTGTCTTTGTGCCAGCACTTCCATTGGCACCAGTGTTCTATTATACAGAAAGACAGAAAAGGACACAAGGTAAGCTCAGCAGAAAGACTGAAAGCAGTAAATAAGTGAAACCTTCTGTTCTCTTTATCGGTAGGCTTCTCGTCTGTGGCTGTATAGAACAAGTATGACGCTTTTGTCTGCATCACAGACTTCATGACACTTCATGTGAAGGTTACATGAAGCACACTGAGACATGAGGCAATAGGGAAAGGCGAGTGGCATTGTCTGGGCTTCTTTGCAGGTTTCTTTATGTGGCAACACACAAAGTCTGTGTGCTTAAATTTACTTTTACTGTATCTGACATAAAGTTGGTTGCTTACTCTTAAAAGATAATTCAGTTATTTTGCTTTCACTAAATCTCTCTGTTAGGGTGTCAGATATACTGCATATCACAAGGTCCTAATTGTTCCCATTCATTTCACTGTAGCATTGCCCATAAATGTTTTCACTTACAATTTCAGATTTGATGTATAGGTTTACATGTATAAGCACTGAGGGGCTTAAAAGATACTGTTAAATCACCTTTTATTATACTTTGTGATCTCCTTGAGTTAGTTTTTACTGAAAAAAAGTGAAGTGGTCTGTGCATTTCTGCACAGAACTGACGCACAGCTTCCCCCTCACATTAGTCTACCGTTTAGCAGCAGGGGACCGTTTAGTTCTTCGAAGTAATCCTGAGTCCATGTGTCTGTAATCATCATGGGAGCCTGACGGTTTCTCATGCAGCACCGCCTGAGGACTTGAACTCAACTTCATGTGATTAAACGGTGTCATTTAGCCCGTGGGTTTGCATTGTCTGAACCTCATGAAGGACTGTCACACTCACTATCATCCTATCGCTGATTGCTGATAATCAGTCACTTATTGCTCCTAATTTAAAGCTAATGAACTGCAATGCACTGTACGCTCTATTTGGCAAGTGAAGGTGAGCTCCAGAGTGTGGAGTTAACGACCTGTAAACATCTAGAGGAAGGTAACAGGAGAAGCAGCTCATACCGTGTCTCCGCTCACATCATACTCGCTGGTGGTGCTCCTACGGATGATAAGAAAGAGAAGGGAGAGGTCATCAGGTGTGATGGCAGGATGGCATGATGTATGCGAATGCATTGAAACTCAATCTGACACCTGTGCTTCTTCTTTTGCTGGTTTGTATCTTAATTGTGTTGATCGTGCCAGCCCGTGCACACATACAGGTCCTGTATAGCAGGCCCCCTGGTCACATTCGCCTGAATTCCTTCTAAAAAGCCCCATTGGCTGTGATGACCATCATCAGGCCCTCAGCACCCTGCCGCCCTAAACACTGCACAGTAAATTCCTGTTTATTCCTAAACTTAGTGGGAGGAGATTAGGCCTGGCTGGCTCAGCTGAATCCAGGTAGAATCTTTCATTCAGCCGTTGAGCTTGTAGGGGTCTATCAAGTTTTTACATTTACCAGTGACATTATTGGACCAAAGGTTCAGGACATAGTTCTTGCTGATGTAATGTTAATTGACTTCAACTTGCTTTTGCAAGACTAAAAGCTCTAGTGCCAGCTCCCATTAGTGTGTTAGCTTGTTAGACTATTAGCTTGTGAAGAGTACACCTGCATGATTCCTACTATGTTAATGCTTCTCCAACTACACCACTTGTATCCAGATTTAAGGTCAGATGTTATTGTTATTATAGTGCACAGTAAAGTTATTACGGCAGTCTGTCGACAGAGAAGCATCAGACTTGTACTGCCCAGACTAAATAAAGGTTACATAATAAAAATAGTAAAAAATGTTTCAAGAGCTTTTGTATATGCACAGGCTACCTGATATTGTGATATTAAATCCATACATGCCATCTCTAGACGCAACACTGCACCGCAACTGTTCTTCATCACAAGTCAATCAACACACACTTGTCGCATAATACCCTACTGGGTGATTCCTGTCTCCGGTCTCAGTCTTCTGAGTGACAAAGTCTGGAATGTCCTGATAGAGATATGAGGGTTTCACCCTGCAGATCCCATGTTACTGTCACTGGTATGTTTGGAATGACAGCCACAGTTATGGGTGTGCAAACAAAAGCATAGTTGCAGGGATGTGTGCAAACACCCACATATCTGTGCGTGGACCCACACACACACACACACACACACACACACACACACACACACACACACACATATATTTTTTTGGAACTGTCAGGCTAATAAAGCTTAATGACCCAAGTCTAGCCCTATTGAATCAACTCCCTCAGCCTTAAAATTATATTTGACAGCACTTCTCTGCTTCTTCCACATTAAACAGCCAACACCCTATATCAGAAACCACCTTTCTAGACAAACAAGTCTTTATTCATGGCAATGGAAAGTGATGAATAGCCATTAAAGCTTAACAGGTGTGCAGACATAAGAATGAATAGGCTAATGCAGAGTGAGCAAACACTATCCTGTACTGGTTTATGATTACATGTACACTAGGGTATGCTGCCCTCGATCCCTTTCTTTGGCACAAGCAGTTGAACCCAACTACCATACTAAAAGAAAACAAACTTTTCATCATCATGTTTCACTCACCTGTGACACTTGGCACAAAGAGTGAGAAGTGTAATGCTGAGAATGAGAAAGACGACGAGGGAGATGATGCCCACCTCCATAGACGAAAACCAACCCGACATGCCAACCACCCCTAACGGAGCCATTGTCCTAGATCTCTGTAAGTAGCAAAAACATCAATAAAGCAAAATTCATAAGCTGCAAAAGTGGCTCATTTTACAGGGAACATGAATCTATATTGCATGAATGCAATGCTGGTGATGTCCTGCGAATGTTCAGTATCTCTCATATTATAATATAAGTCCAGCACTGTTCTGATGAACTGACATTTTGAAAACCATTAGAATTACACCTGAGAAAAAGAAGAACATTTTGATTAACAATTGATTTACCTTGCTTGCTGCTTGACTCCTCCGTAGCTCTGAAACCAACCGCTGTCAAGTCCTTCAACCGCCTTTCTTTATGCGGCTCATAGCAGGGCAGGTCACTTAGGGAGGGACTCACTGTTCATTGTTCACTGTCTGTTATGAAGGAGGTGCTGACACAAGCCCATAAACAACCCGTCGTCTTTTTTTGTCATCACTAAACTATACCTGCAGCAAAACTCCTTGGCATCTGGCATGACGGTGCCTCTGGGGAATGTTGGAAGTGGAGTTTAGCCAAACAGTCTGGCATGGTAACCTCAAAAGATGCTAATCAACGAAAAAAGAATGTGAGGAATTTCTCTGAAAGTCCTCCTGTGTGCAGAACCTCAAATGTTTAACCAGCCACTGATGTTAATTCATGTTTGTGCTTTTGCTGCATGCCAGTTAAGAGCTAATTTGTCACACCCAGACACGCGCATTGAAACAACACCTCCCCCTAGCAGCAGTTTGCATCACTGCAGAAACTTGGCAGCGCATCACAGGCCAAGGGAAAATGTATACTTAAATCATTACAAGTTTTTTATATGCAGTCATCTTAGTTGGATTGTATTCAAAAGCTATGAATTACACAATAGAGCTATTTTTTCATCACAAGGAGGATATAATAGCTCTAGTCCATAGTCCACAATAGTGGATTTTACAGAAAAGGCCTCATTGTTCTGATGCAAAGCAGGGTTTAGATGCAAACTCGGACCAGGTTCATTGGATTACTGTTGCTTCAGAGAACAAGTTTGAGTTCTGTACATGGACGCAAGGACACTTTGGCTGTAAATGATAATGTTCCACTAAAAACGTTAAGATCTCAAGTTAGGATAAACGGTTGCACTTGAATGTAACAAACAGCTGCTGCAAACATAGTGACATAAAAAAATGTCTATATTATGTACAGAGTGTATCAAATTGTGATGGGGTAGCATCCCTGGATGTGATGCTGTAAAACTAGTTTTGTGCATGTTTCCAGCCACTCCTTCGTGATAATACTGTCAACCCTGAATTTGGTTTTGACTGCTTGGTTGGTGGAATTGCCCCATTCTGTGTGAAGGCAGTGAAGTAAATAAGTCTACATTCATGCTGCGGTAAAATAATGAACACGTTATATATATTAGAGCTGTAATCACCACCAAAGGATCTTGATTCATGTTGGGCTTTCAATAAAAAGTAGCTCTTTATGCAAGTCAATTTAGTTCATTTAAGAGATATCATGCTGGAAATAATTGTGGGACATAAACATTGTGAGAACTAAACTTTACACACTTATAAACTTATAAAGACAGTAAGATGACATTAGTAATCTGTTTCCCTGTGCAAAATGTGTATTTCGTAAAATGTAATTACTACACTACTAACATAATTGCTGTGATATCGTGTTTTGTACATGCACCTCACTTTGGCAGAAATGTCACCCACTCCCATTACGTTCTAACAGACCCATTCTGTTATAATAATCTTCTGAAGCCCTGCTTTATTGAAGATGTGAGGTTTTCACTGCAGCACAAAGCAAAATCAATAGTCATTCCTCACAGTAGGGAGACAGGAAGCCTGTTGCAATCAGGGATAATTTCAGATATTGGTAACATAATCCTAAAAGCACCCTTTCTTCATATTGGAATACACCCTGCACACAAATAAGCTTTTTTGTGTGCAAAGGTTATTACAAATAATAATCACCTTCCTGATGCAGGCACAGTTTAACTCAATTCACCAGAGTCTAATATGAATTTAAATGACTTTTCAATTTTGTTTTTTAAATACACATATTTACTGGCTTGTTAAGAGTTAAATGAGATGTTTTATATGGTATGGTATGGTAAGTATGAAGCTACAGCTAAAAGCTGGTTAGCTTAGCTTAGCTTAGCAGAAAGACTGGAAACAGCTAGCTTATATTGAGATATTCAAAGATACCAAAAGGTACCAGCAACAGTGAATATTCTCATGCATGAATTTTGTGGAATTAACTTGCAGAACAAAGTAAAGTTGTTAACTTGATGTCAAAGAGAGATGCTGTCCCTTTGACTCTTCATTTTATTAAATAGTAGTTATTTTTAACAGTGCAGGTGTGTAACAGAATAAGACACAAAATGTAAATGTGAATTAAGTGTAAACATGATTAAAAGACATTAGTAATATTCTCCAATAAAAACTCAACTGTTCCTTTAAAATGGAGCATTGATCCCAGACTCATGCACTGATGAAGGTACTTAACTTCACACAGAGATTGGTGTGGCTACTGTCCTCAGAAGATGCCATTAGTATCACTAAGAACAGACACTTCAACACACAGTAGCCTAGTTTCCTCTTGTTTCCACAAAGTGGGTCAGCAGGACAGATTTGTGTTTAACAGTAGTGTCTAACACTCCTGATTTATTTATTAGCTATCTAAATATTCAGGATTTGCCAAGTATTCAACTCTTTGGCAACTCTCTTTATTTTTCTCCAAAATCTGTTAGTGTCATCTCACGCCTCACATGGCAACTTATGCAGTGTCCCACAGTGTTTAGTCTTGCTTAAATCTACCAACCATGATTTGGTTGAGTCACCTTTTTCTGCTTCCATTTAGGGACAATAAAGTGATTCTGTTTTCATTTTTGTAAATTGCTATCAAAGAGACAGCCCATCATTTGTTCAGTTAAATAAAACAAAGTCATGCAGCTGTTGCACTTTGCCCCTGCAGGGGGAGTGTTGTCTGCTGTCATCTCTCCCTCCCAACACTGTAACTGGACCTGCTGAGTGGTTTTACTCATTTGGAGCCCTGTGCTGCCAACTTGTCTCGGTGCACTTTATCCCCCTGCCTCAGCATTAAACTAGCCTTTTGTTCGGTTAAACCCACTATCTGGCCGATCCACTTTGGTGAGCTCCAGAATCAGGATTTGCACCTTCACTCTGTCTGTCAACACCGACACTGCTGTTGACCTCTGAGAGCTGAAAACCTTTGTGGCCAACAACAATAGCAAATATTGTTGAGCTCAAAAACCGGTTTGCAGCAGCAGTAAATGTCTAAAATGTCTAAAACGGGAGAGTAAACAAATAAATGTTAATAGGGAACACACTGAGAATTAGATATTATTAGATTTACTTCTGGTATGCTTCAAGCTAATATGCCTAATCAAATAATCTTAATCTGCTGTTTCCTCTGAGCAGTTATGTCCTGACAGCAAGTCAGTGGCAGATGAAGATTCGCAGTGGAAAACTTTACTGCACCATAGTTTGGAAAAATGGAGTCAGCTGTGCCAACTATGTCTTAAACCCAGTGGAATTTTCAGATAACCTGTTAATTGCACCAGACAAGAAGCTCTTTCACATTGTTTTATTGTTCAAATACTTTAAGTAATCACATGTTTCACAGACACAAACTGGTTGTTTAATAAAAACATATAAGATGGCTTTGTTTTGTGTTAAAATTATGAGAATCTGGTTCACTTAAACCCATACGATTCGCTTTTGCTCTCACACACACAGTTACAAAAACCCTTCACTTGTCTCTATCCTGTTTACCCTGCAGTTGCTTGTTCATGTGCCTCATTGTGATGAGCGCTGTCAGGATGCAACACACAAACAGGGCAGGGAAGGATACACAAGCCCACCACAGCTGCCTCTCTCCAAACACCTCCACCACTGTGTCCCTCCGCCTGGAATACTCTTGAAACAAAGCTTCCAGCTGGAACAAAGTACACATTGACAGAAACAGATGGAAGATCTGGTGACCGTGGCCCACAATGTCACAGTGACCTGGGAAAAATTGCTCAGGAATGGGAAAGGAGAAGAAGATGGCGGACAGGAGGAAGGAAGCGATCTGAAGGAAGTGGAAGTGCAGCGATGGCTCTTCTGTCCAGGAGACAGTGAGCAGGCGGTGGGCTACAGGGCTAATGTCCAAAAAGTATGCTAGGGTGGTAGGGATCAGCTGGAAAATTTTACGCTGCAGTGGATACGGGCGCCTATATCTGGACTTGGCAAAACAGCAGCCAGCACATGACAACCATCCAAAAAATGCAGCTCCAGGGAGAAACATCAGTCCGACGTAGCTTTCTCTCCACGCTGGCTCTGACGTGTAGAAATAATGACCAAGTGAACAACCATACTGATACACAGCTACACCCACATAGTCCATGAAGAAGAAGAAGTAGTGTGCGTGTTCAGAGTGAGACTGCAAAAGGTGAGCTGCTACGCTGAGGAAGAGATAGGTGAAGGTCGACACCAAGAAGAGGCTGAGAGGTAGTGAAGCTGCATCCAAGGTGTACCCCAAGGTCTCTACGTTGGCCCACCAGCGGAGCAGCAGCACAGGACCTGCCAGCAAGTGAGTCCACACGTTCAGAGATTCATTGTGTTTCTGGAAGAGGCTGAGGAGGTAGCAGCGCCAGTCCTGCTTCACAGGGCGGTAGCCCGTAGAGATGTAGGGCTCCCGAAAAAGGCTGGGCACCTGCAAGGCACTGACGGTGGGGCTGGGTGAAGGAAAAGAGGAAGGAATGAGGTCTGAGAGACGGGGGAGGCGGCTGAGGTGCTTGATGTTCAGGGTCACGGTGCTGAAGCGTTGCAGAATGTCGCCAGACATAGCTGAGGAGGATGAGTTGATGTAGAGACACAAGAGCACTGCAGGAGAAAATAATGAAGAGACAGCGCGTTAATGCAGGAGACACTTAATTATAGGAGAGACTGCCACAAGAAACTTCGTGATAATTTAACCTGTCTGACCTTATAATAGCCCATAACTATTTCTGAATGCATCAATAAGTGACTCAAAACTAAGGATGAAGGATGAAAAAATAAGGATGAAGACAAAACAAAGTTGAAGCCAAACCAGTTTTCTGTTTATTCATCCAACATTCCTTTGGCACTAATAGATTACAACTTGCTGTCCAGACAGTGGTAACACAACATAACATAACATTAACATAATATGAGTTTGCATTACAACATGCAGGCATTGCTGCTGACCCAACCGGAAAGTCAGGTATGTCGTCTAACCTGAAACCAGGTAATGACAACCTCACATAGAGAAGAATGTAACGCATGGCAACTCAACGGCAAATTCCCACCTGCAGAGTGGACAAGACAAACACACCCATGTGCAGATAGATTGCTTAACACACAGAAACTGTAAACTATCCTAAAGTGTGTGCCTGGGCCATTCGCCCCTCTTTTGTCATCACAGAAACTGTATTGATGACTCTGTTCATCTGTTCCTGAACCTGCACATTTACATGCCTGCACTGAGCTGATCTTAGACAAACAAGGTGAAATCTACACTTGTTTCATACCGTTGCAATCGTAGATCTACAGAGCTTTGTGCAAGGTTTGTTAAAGACGAAAAATAGGCTTTTCATTTTTCTACTTCTACATGTGTTATATGTCCCACACGTCTGATCTCATATTTCAACACAGCAAATTGCTCAAATAAATCTACTTCCAAATAACTAAAATGATACGTGTATCAGTATCAGGGTGTAAGTGTTAGTTCTGGTAGTGGAGAAAAAAACATCATCTCACCTGCTTAAATCGACAGAACACCTGTTGCTGCCGCCTCTGCAGAAACACAAACTTATTCCTTCTCCTTGTTAAACCACGGGTTTGTCCTCCTTCCGAAACTGAACTAAAATAAAATTTTCACTAGAACATGTTGAGGTAGAGTTGCTACGGCTGCAGCAGAGACGAAGAGAGCAGAAACACAGCTGAGCACTGACCTGACAGGCCGGAGAGCGGCGTGCGTGTGTGGGCGTGGCTAAACTGACCAGAAACGCCCTAAAGTGCAAATTCATTATTGCCAGCGTCAAAATAACAGTATATTATGTTCAATCGTTTGTTGTCAGTCTATTGAGCCTCGTAATTCGTAATTCCTCGTAATATATAGTCAGTTCGATGGTCAGTAGATACTAAGAGGATTAAGATGTATAAATGTTTATTATTATCGTTTATTAGGGATATTATCTTTTATCCATTTAAATAATTTTTGTTGTGAACATCCTTGAAGAGTGAATATTAAGTTACAGTCATGAATGCAGTGAAGAGAAACACACATAAATATGCATGTGTTTCTCCACCTGCCGTGCACTGAAATTTATTACATTCACGTTTTAAACTAAGATGCTCTTACTTTAGCACAATTACATAACAGTGAATACATATCCTGGTGGTTTGTCAAGTCAGTCAATGAAAAATACCACTAGTCTGCACAGTTAATGAACTAACAATGAAGCTGTTAGTCTGTTGTTTGATCAAACAATGTTTATGTCTCCATCTCCTGGTCACATAGGCAAACGCCCATGTCTGAATTTTTCCTGTCTTTCTAAAAGGCCGCCTCTTCCGGCTCCATTTTCGCGGGAGTTCTTCAGTGGGTGGGGTCACTAGAACATACTGAGGATTCCATTGGACGGATGCACGTTCACCCGCCGACTACGCGAACCAGTGCGTGCGGAACGAGCCAATCGCGTGTCACGCTCTACTTGCACCCGGCACGTAGTGGCGCGAAACTCCTTCAGTTGTGCGGTGAAACGACAGAAGGACGCACAGCGAACCGAGCTCAGGATTTTGAAGCGCAATAAATATTTGAGCATAATGGCAACCGATGTGGTCGATGACCGGGAGATGAGGGAGGCTCAGAGGGACTACCTGGACTTTCTGGACGATGACGTAAGTCTGGCTTTAGCGCGGTTGAATACGTTGTTGAGGGAATGAAACCATGCGGTGTTAACAAAAGAAAACAGCCTTCATTTCATTTAGACTGCGAGAAAGTTCTTTGTCTGCAGTTAAATGCCACTGCTTTACGCTGAACACAACGTTTCTGTCAACAGTGCGCATTCAATGATCCGCAGCTGGAGAAATATTTCTTCACAAGCACAGTGGAAATAAAACGATAGTGAGTTGAGCGAAGCACAAACAAACGTCAAACTTCTGTCTCCTTTCTGCAGCAAGACCAGGGCATCTATCAAAGCAAAGTCCGGGACATGATCGGTGAGAATAAAGCTCGACTCATCGTCAACATCAACGACCTGAGGAGACGCAACGAGGCCCGGGCTGCAAAGTGAGACAGAGCTGTGTGTGTGTGTGTGTGTGTGTGTGTGTGTGTGTGTGCGCGTGCACTCTATACCAAACTTCCTGAAAACGTTGGGAACTACACAACGTTATGACGTTTGAGTGATGGTTAAGTCTTTTAGACTATCTAACTATAATTAAAAATCATCTCCTCTTCCTTCGATGTTCCTTTTTGGGTGATAAGCATTAAGATAAACACAAGATATAACACATTTGTGTTCTCTTTAACGAGAGTAATAAACATGCATGGTTTATTCCTTAACCCTGAATGTGCTCCACCTCCTCCAGGCTGATGAACAACGCCTTCGAGGAGCTGCTTGCGTTCCAGCGGGCTCTGAAGGACCTTGTGGCCTCGGTTGATGCCACCTACGCCAAACAGTATGAAGAGTTCTTCATTGGCCTGGAGGGCAGCTTCGGCTCCAAGCACGTCACCCCTCGCACCCTGACATCCCGACTGCTGGGGAGCATGGTGTGCGTGGAAGGAATCATCACTAAATGTGATTATCTTATGTTATCATCTCAACACATCACAGCGCAGCTCTTTGATTCATATGTTAACAGATAAACGAGGAGAAAGAAATGACTGTGACTCACTAAGACAAGTTTCTTTTTTATGCTTTTTTTCCACTGAAGGTTCTCTGGTGCGCCCAAAAGTGGTGCGCAGCGTCCACTACTGCCCGGCCACAAAGAAGACGATGGAAAGGAAGTACACAGACATGACGTCTCTGGATGCTTTCCCGTCCAGTGCCATCTACCCCACCAAGGTAAGCACACAAGCAGGCCTGCAGTCTGCATGTGGCATTAAAACTGAAGTCACGAAGGATTGTTTCTGATATGTTCTCACCTGACAGGATGAGGAGAACAACCCTCTGGAGACGGAGTTCGGCCTGTCCATCTACAAGGACCATCAGACCATCACAGTGCAGGAGATGCCAGAGAAAGCCCCCGCTGGCCAGCTGCCCCGCTCCGTGGACATCATCCTGGACAACGACCTGGTGGACGTGATCAAACCAGGAGACAGAGTGCAGATCGTTGGCACGTACCGCTGCCTGCCTGGCAAGAAAGGAGGATTCACCTCGGGGACGTTCAGGTGAGCTGGAACAAAGTGTTTGTGGGTGTTCGTTTGCCCTCCTTCGCGACTCATCTCATCTTTTTGACCCTCTTCCCTCCCAGGACCATCATGATAGCCTGCAATGTTAAACAAATGAGCAAGGAGGTGTCCCCCTTCTTCTCTGCTGACGATGTGGCCAAAATCAGGAACTTCAGTCGGACCCGCTCCAAAGTACGACTTCAGCCTTTCTGTGGAATTAGAACTAGAAGTGATCTTTACGACACGAGTCGTAATTCTATGTCTTCACACAGGACGTGTTTGATCAGCTGGCTCGCTCCTTGGCTCCCAGCATCCACGGCCACGAGTACATCAAGAAGGCAATTCTCTGCATGTTGTTGGGTGGGGTGGAGAAGGTGCTGGAAAACGGCTCCCGCATCAGAGGAGACATCAACATCCTGCTCATCGGTGCCTGAAGCTTTTCTGCTCGTTCAAACAGGAAATGTATGTCTGATCAGATAAAGATCTCATCGTGCTTTTCTCCTCCAGGCGATCCATCAGTAGCAAAATCCCAGCTGCTGCGCTACGTGCTCCACACCGCACCCAGAGCCATCCCCACCACCGGACGAGGCTCCTCTGGTGTGGGTCTGACTGCGGCCGTCACCACAGATCAGGAGACGGGTACGATGCGGACAGATTCTCCCGCTGTGCATAAACACACATGACTGAGACCTTTTCTTAATGGGTCTTAACTTTTCCACCAGGTGAGCGCCGTTTGGAGGCGGGCGCCATGGTGCTGGCCGACCGCGGCGTGGTGTGCATTGACGAGTTCGACAAGATGTCCGACATGGACCGTACTGCAATCCACGAGGTGATGGAGCAGGGCCGCGTCACCATCGCAAAGGCTGGCATCCACGCCCGCCTCAACGCCCGCTGCTCTGTGCTGGCAGCCGCCAACCCCGTGTACGGCAGGGTGAGGAACGAAGCTGATGGGAACCTACTGTGCATCCTTTAGACGTTTACCTCCCAGCGTCCTCCCCTCCTCTCTAACGTCACAAACTCTGCTCTCCTCTTTCCAGTACGACCAGTATAAAACCCCCATGGAGAACATCGGCCTCCAGGACTCTCTGCTGTCACGTTTCGATCTCCTCTTCATCGTGCTGGATCAGATGGATCCTGAACAGGACCGGGAGATCTCGGACCACGTGCTTAGGATGCACCGATACCGTGACCCGCGCGAGCAGGAAGGAGCAGGTGCTGTGCTTTTAGAACGTGTGATCGATGCTTCTCTTCTGTGCAACGAGAGTCCGTTTGTTTTAAGCTTTTTTTTTTTTTTTTTATTTTAGCCATGGCTCTGGGTGGGACAGTGGACGTCCTGGCTACAGAAGATCCAGATGCAATAGCAGATGATCACGAGGAGCTGCAGATATACGAGAAACACAACAACCTGCTGCACGGAAGCAAGAGAAAGAAGTACGTGCGTAGCATGTCCTGTCCTCGTGTCAGTCGATTGTATGTCAGACAAGCTCGTGCAATGAGCGCAACGTGTCTCCTTTTGTTCCAGGGATAAGATCGTGAGTAAGGAGTTCATGAGGAAGTACATCCACATTGCCAAGGCTGTGACGCCCGTGCTGACGGAGGAAGCAGCCAATCACATTGCAGAGGAGTACTCGAGGCTGAGGAGCCAGGAGCAGCTTGGTGCTGATATTGCCAGGGTGAGCAGGACACGCAGCAGCTGTTGGAGACAGATTTTATCATGCATACGTTGGCCCAAATGGAACAGAGCAGTTGTTAATGTCACATATTTACATCTTTTGTTCCTGACGAGCCAAAACGCCGCAGTCAACACGGTGTCAGGTTTCCTCTCGGGAGTCAGAGTACAGCGCTTGTAGCCAGTATAGACGTATTACAATCAGTTCTTTTGTTGTATTTGGACATATGAACGTGGGCTGACCTGGTTCCCGCACTTCCTCCTCCACAGACCTCTCCGGTGACGGCTCGAACGCTTGAGACAATGATCCGTCTGTCCACCGCACATGCCAAGGCTCGCATGAGCAAAGCCGTGGAGCTGGAGGACTCGGAGGTGGCCGTGGAGCTCGTCCAGTTCGCCTACTTCAAAAAGGTCCGTACTGTTACAAGACTGAGTGGAAACGGTGCAGCAACGGTAGACTAAACATGTCCATTCCACGTGCAGGTTCTGGAGAAGGCAAAGAAACGTTCAAGACAGGATCGGGAGTCTGGTTCAGAGGAGGAAGAGGATGAGGAGGCCCCCACTCAGCGTTCGCAGAGAACTACGAGGAAGAGGTGCAGTAAATACTCATCAACCAATAATAATGGATAGTTGGAAGTTAAAGTCGTCATTGATGGTAATATCCTGTTTGCCCTGCAGGGAGCGCCGTGGTTCTCAGGGCAGCGAACCCTACAGCCCGTATGACTTCAGTGAAGACCAGGACGTCCCACAGAGTAAGCGGCATCCTCTTTTCTTCTGCATACAACTGTTTCACTCTCTGACTCATCTCATTCGAGACACATTTGAAATAGTAGGGTTTTCATTTGAATAGTTGGACAGATGGTGACTTTTAAAACATAAGACGAAACTGAAGCAGTCGTCCAGACAAGAAGGTTCTTTGAGTCACTGACGTTGTTTTAAGTCCACTCTTCTATACCCATCATGCTGCAAACATAAACCAGATTGTACGAGGGAGGGAACCTGAATGTACATCAAAATATATGACAATCTAATGTTTATCAGTACATTACAGAAAATAATGAACTTTATCACAATATGCTAAGTTTTTGAGAAGGACCTGTACAGCAGCATGTTCGGCTACTTTAGAGCTTTACCACATTCTATTGACGCCTATGGTTGGTTAATTTCAACAAATACAGTTTATTTATAATACTTTTTAATATGTACACTGTAGTAGTACATTTACTTGTGTAATGGAGCTAAATACTACTTTCCTTTTCCTTTTTTTTTTTTAAGGTTTGGTATTTAGGAATACTAGGAATTTAGGAGCTACTAAAGTTTAAACAGCTTTAAAACACAGCTGCACAGGTCTCATGTCGTGTTCTACATGTTGGAGTTCTCACGCTGGTTTTGCTCTTTAGTTCAGGCTGGCACGCCGAAACCAGCCAAGCCACAGCGAGCGGAGGAGGAGCCCATGGATGCTACGTCACAGGCTGAGCTCTCTGCAGAAAGGTGAGTGACTGACTCCTACAGCCTAACAGCAGTTAGAGGTGAATTTTACCACATGATCATCCAGTACCTGCTCAGCTGGAACAGGTCACGTACATGTGCAGCACCTGTTTTAATTCAGTGTCAGCTCGATTAGATCTCTGCATCTGTGCTGCGAAGTGGAATCAAACCAAACGTTTTGTTTCTGTCACCAGGCTCAAAGAGTTCAAGTCGTCCCTGTTTGCGGTGTTCCAGGCTGCTCACGCTCAGTCTGTGAAGATGAACGCGCTCATGAGCGACATCAACAAAGGGCGCCAGAAAAGGTTCACAGAGCCCGAGGTTCGCGCCGCGTTGACTCGCATGCAAGATGACAACCAGGTCATGGTGGCTGATGACATCATCTTCCTCATCTGAGGGAGGAGGAGGATGACTGTTTCTGAAAATTGATTAAACAGACTTTGAAAGAAGCTGCAACTTGTATCAAAATATAAATGTATTTGTTTCTCGACACCTTATTTGTGTTTAGAATTTTTTTGGTTTCAGTTGAATTCTTCTTGTTAAATGTGTCGCTTGCTTCTTACCCCGATATCAACAGGCTGCTGTTAGTTTGTGTTCAGCAGTGGAACAGTATCAAGTAGTTTTTTCACCAAGTTTGCGGGGTTTGTATATAGTTAAAGAAATTTTGAAATTGTTATTTGTGTAATAAAAAAAGTCATCATATGGTGTGTGTGTGTGTGTGGTGCCTGTATACTAATCATCCAAGAGAAATCACTGCTCACATAATGCTGGTAAATGTGTGGCGTGAGCTCAGAGGTTAAAGCAGCCGCCCCCTGAGTGTATGCTATTGTTCTGACTGGTAATTTGAAGTGCAGAAATGGTGTGCGATGCTGGGGAAATTTTGGATTTCCCATGAGAGTTGTTCTCAAATGATTTAACCTCTTCCTACTTGTGTATCGGTGTTAACGAGAAGCTTTTTGTTTGCAACCCCCAGTGAAGCCAGTTCTCGCATAGTGCGCGTGGAAGGCAGGTCCCACGATGTTCACATGCTCCTCGGCTGGTTAAGAAGTCACTAAAATGACCGCTTCATATTTACACTTTTCCATCTGCAAATTTCCCAGTTTAACATTTGGATGTCATTTCATGTTACAGACACATACACCGCACCCACTGTTTGAGTCCATGATCATGAGAGCTTGTTACCGCCGTCTCCAACATGTAGGACATAGGACTTGACAAGCTCTCGACACCCACAGCTGAGTCATACCTATCGAATCAGAGGCTGTTTGGTGCGTCCTCTGTTTCTTCACACCAAGGATTATTATCCTAAGTATTCTGAAGAAAGAAAAATCATGTATTACTTTGAGCATGGCAATTTACTGTAATTGCTTTTGAATATTTGTATTAAAGCCTAAGAAAAAGCTTGAGAAGCACAGTTTGGTACAAGAAAAGGCACACCTCACCTCAAGGTCAGTGTTCATGATTCAACAATAATAAAGAGACTGAACCAAAATGGCGTCCATGGTAGATTTCCAAGTCCAAAAACCACTGCTGACCAAAAAGAACACAAAGGCTCAAAAAAAGGTCTTGAATATCTAATATCTAGCAATGAACTATCTAAGACTTTTTGGCAAAAACTCTGTGGACATGTTGTGGTGTTAAACATGTGGTGTAAACACATTTCACAGAAAGATCATCATTCCAGCAGTCAGACATGGTGGTGGGGTGTGATGGTCCTGGGCTGCTTTTCTGTGCTCTACTAGAAAATCCAGATGGAGAGTGTCTGGCCATACCTTAAATACTTCAGGCTCCAGAGCACCTGGGATCATGACAACACCTGTAAGTCCACCTCTGAAGGGCAACAAAAAAGGTATTGGGGCAGCCTAGTCAATGTTGAAGTAAAATAATTCAACATTGACTGACTGACTCATTAACAGTTCAGTACAGTATCACAAACGTTAGTTTGGACAGCATTTCCCTCAAGAAATGATAAAAATGTGTATTTAAGTGTAAAAGGATATGATTGTATTTATTTGTGTGATATTAATATTTGAAAGTCGGGAAAGGAGAAAATGCTTGTTCACATCGCTGTAGATTCATGAGAAGAAGGCACCGGCGTGATGTGTCCTCCTACCACAGAAGCTCTGTCATTGAGATTCACAGACTGATAGACAACTACAGCGATAAAAATCAAAGTTGATGTTTGATCCTCCCATGCATTTTCAACGAGGAGAACTTTTCATTGACTTTGTCCAGGAAAGCTCCCTTTACTTTCTATTTACACGACAGAGAAGGTGCAATGTGGCAGACAAATATAGAAACAGTACAAAAAGAACTTGTGCAACTCCACTGAATTCATGTCACATTCACTGCAGTGACGTGAAAAGTAAAAGCATGAAATGTGGTAGAAAAAACTTCTGTTACAGCCTTTTTTCCGTGTTTCTTTGCCACTGATACCGTCGATCAGATGAATGAATTCACCTTTGTTGCAGTGACACGCTCCAGGTTCCACATGCTGCAGGCTGCAAACCTTGCAGCTCATGTTACTGTAAATGCTTCACTGTGAACATCACCAGCTTCACAGAACAGCAGACTTTATAGAACATGAGGCTAAAGTGTGTCTCGCTTAGAAATCGCTTCTCTTTAGTTTCTCTTTAGACACGGCTAGGACTGCTGTGCTGCGTTCTCATAGAGAGGAGATGGAGAAGGAGAGAAGATGTTATCACGCTGTCTTTGAACAGTACCTATGCTGATTTATTACCAGAACCACTGTCAGCATTTCCTTGACCTACATTGTTTTGAGTGGTTGCCAGCGTGTAGGAGTATTTACTAGTAATGTGTTTTGTATGAGGTTAATGAAAAAGGAAATCTAAGTTTAAGGCAGTTGATAATGAAAAACCTTGAATATTTGTCATTGTTTGTTTGTTAGTGGAATAATGCAGCAAAATTGTGGCAATAATTTGTCATTTACTTCTCAGTCACAGTTAGGGTTTGTTCGTTCAGTTTAAAGAAAGAGGACTTTATTAAACTGAAGGGCGACACTCGCGCTTCCTGCTGAACTCTCTGGTTGTGAGAGAATATTTACCAGCGTCAGTCATGAGTTTTTACTTATTTTTTGCCATAAAAGTATAAAGTATTGTGTGTGTGTGTGTGTTTTTGTGACCACATCAAAAAGGTTTATATGTGAAGTAATGTTTTCACACCTTTTAACAGGATGCAATGTATCAGATGTAAAAAGGTGTCACTTACATTATCACAGTAGTTAGTGCTTTTTACACGCGCTTGTGATGGATCCAAACTGGGTCAAGTGAAAAGAACAGGCTGAAGAAGACAAGCTGCAAAGTGTTTCCGCTGTAGGTAAATAAGAAACACACTGCTGCCGTGCATGAGTCCAAAACAATGAGAAATGTGCACACGAGGTAGAGAAGTTAAAGAGGGGGACGTGTTGGACGTGGACAAAGAAAGAAATTCTGACCACAGACTTACAAACAGTTATCTTCTGGAGAGATTGTGTGTATGTTTGAAATCTGTGACAGTCATAGCGGAAGTGCAAGTGCACATCTTACCAACACACACCAACACAGCCTGCCTGCATATAAACACAGAGAAAATGTGGCCTCATCAAGACAGCAGAGGAGCGCTTCACGGTAAAAGTCGGGCTCTTGAGTAAGACGGCACAATCATGCTGCTGGTGAGTTTGGACCACTTTGCTTGTTTGCTTGTGACTTCAAGCGGTTTACAATGTGGCGTTTAATGTGGGTTTCAAAATGTAGAAGCAAATAATATATAACCGAGCTTTACCAAGCATGTATTTATACAAAATAATTCAGCGAGGCACGAACTGAGAAGTAATTGTGGACCACCCCAGTGTACTTGTTTTTCCTGCCTCTTCTGGAATGTCCTAATCTTCTGTTTGTTCACGTCTAACAACCAGTAAAGCATTGAAACTGTTTCCGGCCTGCCCACTCCTGCTGTGTTTAGGTGCTGAGAGCTTTGTTGGTGTTGGGCCTGGCTGCACTATTGGAAGCTGCAAAGAAAGACCGAACGGTCTCGGTGAAGCTGGGGAACGGAACTGGACTGAAGGGGAAGATGGTGAGACTGGTCCTTGATCCTTCAGTGCAACCTCAGATCGCCAGCAGGTCTTCATCCTCCATCGCCAACCTGTCTCTGTCTCCGTGGACATACAGGTACTATCATTGTTTCTTCATTCAGATGTTTGGTGCTAGAAAACACCAGCCCTGTGGCTCAGTTCTTTCCCACTTCTCACTGCTCTACAGAGACACCTGTGTAGCATCCCGGCTGCCCGTGAGGCTCTCCCAGGCTCAGTGCCTCACTTCTGGCTGTCTGAGCATGCAGGGAGGAGGTGAGGATGCAGCCCTGGAGGCCAGACCCATCTACTACCAGGTCCTGGTCCTCCACAGGTGAGTTCGCTAGTGGTGTGTTTGGTTTAGTTTGATGGTTTCGGGTTATTCTCACAGTTAACGGTGCATCATGTTTGCAATAGTGTGTAATCACAATAAGAGTTGTTGCATTTTACATCTGCACAGGGAGAAGGTCCTCTTTTACAGAGGCTGCCTTTCTCTCAAGGTTTGGTACAGTTGCTCCTCGGCCAGCTTGGCCCTGATCCATCCACCTTCCTTTCTCTCCCTCTAAACTCACAAACAAAGGCTCTCAGGTGGACTGTCCCGCCTTTACTTTGCAAATGGATTCAAAGAATTTGTATCCCACAGTCACCCTACATTCCTAAAATGAAGCAATCATTTCCTAATGCTTCCTAATGCTAATATTAGGTTGTGTTAGCTAGCTGTTAGCATGTTCATTTGTATTTTTCATATTGCATCTGCCGAATTTTTTACTTTTTCTTTAATGAAGAATTTAATTGTAATTTAAAAAATCTTTGAAAAACTCTTAAAAATAACAAATCCTATGTTTATTACACTCCCATCTAAAAAAATCTCCCCCAAGAAGTGCTACAGGTGAGTGGACAAACCAAGGTTCAGTATTTCTACGTTTCCAGAGGTAAATAGTGGAAAAGACATGTCTCATTAAAATCAAACCTATTCCAATCCCATCTGATCATCGTTAAATATAATGTGAATGTGTAAAGTTTGTGCAGCGCAGACCCGCTGACTGTGCCTGCATATTTATTTCCATCCTTCCATCCGACTCTTTTAGTTTTTCCCATGACTATAAATAACATTCTTGCTGGCTAGTTAGCACCTGTACATTTTATTCCTAAGTAAATAAAACATGCATCATCAGTGTCTGTCTAAGGGCAAGAGGAAACCATGAATGTCTTATATGTCTTGTGTTGAAACAAACTGCTTTGGTTTAATGAGAAGTGTAGGTAGAAGTAGTAACATAAAGGCATGCAGTACGTTTTTTTTATTGCAGCATTGAAGTGGAGTGAATACAGAAACCAAAAAATATTGTTTGTTCTTCTGTGTCACTGAGGTTAGGCCTCAAAACCTCAAACAGCAATTTCCCTGAAAACCTCACACACTCGCAGATATTTAGTCCAAACACAGCAGTGGTGGTTTCTGAAGATAAATTCATTTGTATTTTGTCCTTGAGCCTTGTCACTTCAGGTACTTTCAAGTACCCAAAAATATATTACTGTCGCCTTTTTAAAAAGAAATCTCATCAGTGCTGAGCACGAATGCTTCAAAAGGTCGTCGTTCAATGAATGTGCTCTTTTTGATGAAGGTTAAACTGAATGGAACAGTTTGCAGAAAAACATGACATGCGTAAAAGCTTTGTTCCCTTCATGTGCGTCCTCACACTCTGTACCACTTTTCAGTTGATGTGTGTCAGCTTGTGAGGCAAAGGTACCTTTAGTGTGATATTGAAACACCAAGCATTGTTGTTAAGCACGGTAAAACTTTAAAATCGTCTGTTAATCTTTAGACCAAAATGATTTTTTCATCCTACTCTAGAATCCCAAGGCAAAGACACAATGACAAAGGAGGGAGGAAGGCGAAGAAGTATGACTTCAGACTGGGCACGGAGGTGATCACAGTGGGCTGTACCTGCGTGAGGCCCAGTGTCATACCACAGCAGTAACACAGGACACCGTCACTGATTCAGATAACTATGTACTGTAAAAAAGCCTTTTTGACTATTGTAACTTGCTCTGGCTGAACTGTTTAACCGCTTAGAAGCTGCAGTGTGTACCACCAAACCCTGCAACAAGTCCCAAAGCCTCAAAGCTTTTAGAGCCACGCATTTGAGCTGCAACGAGCTGAGTTCCTTTCTGCCCTCTACTGGTGGAAATGTGCTTAATGCAGCTTTAACCCAGCAGTGAAAAATATATTGTCGGCAAACACAGCAGGATGCTTTGTGTGGTAGAGACATCAGTTCAACAAATTTACTGTATCATTTTCATTGGGCTGTTGCAGAATATATATTTCAACATGTGACTGTAATATAATCTGTGTTTTTTTTATCCTATTTTATTTTCCTAATATTTTAATTCTGTTTTTACATACATTTAATAATATGATTGTTCTTTTTTTATTTCAAAATGATTAATGATCGATTAAAGTTTTTACCCAACTCAAATTACTACGTGTCTATTTCTGATGTTCCATGATCATGGAAAAGAAGACGAGCAGTCGGTTCAGTCAAGCTGCTTTTACTGACCATGCCAAATAGATGCAATCAATCAAGCCTTGAAGATATACAGCAACACGCCATGACAACGGGTATAAACCCCACATTACGACTCCCGTCACAGTGCAAACATTTTAGACATTTCAAATTGAAGTCAGTATGACTCAGAAGATTTTCATTTTCCTGTTTACTCTCTCCGGTTCCTGTCTGATTGAAAATCATAAACCAACAATCAGAGCACAGTGACACATGCCAAAGCAAACAGAGGCTGCTTCGAAACCAAATAAATACCAATCCCCAAGTAATGTGACTCACTACGTTAAACACCCTGTGATGCTTTTGTTGTTTTTACTGTATATATTCACGATTGTGTGCTTTTGAGTTGTGCTTAAAGAAATAAGAGTGCAATCAGTGCTCTAAATCTAAGAAACTCCAAGGCATGTCACTAATCTACCACTACACTACGGCTAGATTTTCACACTACAGAGCCTGAAAACGGCAAAAACATCCCCACTCAATTTTTGTCTTTTACTCCCCTTGAGAACTGTGGAAAGACACAGAAGGCTGATTCGTCATTTTACATTCATAAACCAGTTAGTAGGAATCTCTGAGTTTCGCACACACGGATGTCCCCAGACAGAACAAACAATCTGAAAACTGGTGCTGCACAACGCAACGAATTAGCATGAGCGCGGTGGACCGAGGGAAATCCGTTTGTATGTGTGTGTGTAGTTCAGAAACAGCAGAAGCATGTGTGTTATGTGGTTGGGCTCTCAGACTATAGCTGTGTGTTCAGTTTAACTCAAGCACATGACACTCTTTCTTTTTTTCTGCATTTGCTATAATTCAAGTTATAAATTGGGATTAATCATCAACAGTAGCACGGAAAACATCATACAGGCAAATATAATTTCCTGCTTTCTGACTGAAGGTGCGGTAGAAATATCAGAGCTATAATTCAAATTTTTACATCTTTCTGCAACCATGGCAGTCCCTCTGTCAAGTATCTAAAATGTCTGCCCTACCCACCCACCCACTTTCTTTTAGAAAAAAAACCCTTTTTGAATTTAACATCTAGATTTAGCTAAACTTTGTACAGCTTGTTCAGAATTATTACAGCATACATCAAATTTGGAACTTCATCTGTTTCCATGTGTTTGACTTGTTTTAGAGTCCTTTTTGTTTTATGCACTGTTTTATTCCTTTTTCTTTTACCATCTCAAAAAACCTCTCAGTCCTGCTGTTTTTCTCTTCTGGCTCCCCCCCAGGTCCGCTCGTCTACCGGCAGGCTTCCTCCTTCATCTCCTTGTTCTTCCTCACTTCTTCTGCGTGTTTGTCCTGCCAGACAAACATCAGAGTCGTTATTAGTCATGAATACATTACCATTCCTGTGGGAGATGCCTGCAGAACAGGGGAACCGCTTAGCAACTGTGCACAGAGATTTGACCCGCCTCATACAATATTCATGATCATCGACCAAGTTTGTGAACTGTGGAAACTGTAAGCCTGGATAATAACTGAAGGTATCCTGTAGGACCGATGTGATAACTGAGGATCAATGGAATGACTGGGATAGATGACCTAGGGCTAGTGCAGTGTTGTCCTGCATATGTGACAGCAGGAGCCAGGAATCGAACCACCAACCCCACGATTAGTGGATGACTGCTCTGTCGCCGCACCAAACCCCTCCTACTGGTACAACTAGTATAGACCAGTACTAATGAAACTAATAAAAGAGTAATTCACTAAACAAACATTCACATTAATAATGTGAACATGTGTCTCCTACAAACATGTTTAATGTCAGGTGAACAAAATAGGATGTCTGTCTCTGTCATGATTAACATGACAGTTTGAAAACACGTCTGTACCTTCTCCTGCAGCCTCTCCAGCATTGCAGCCAGCAAGGCCTCCCTGTTCTCCTTGATGGCCTCCATCTTCTGCTCCAGCTTCTCCTTTGCATTCTTGATAAAGTTGTTGTTCTCCTCAAAGGCTTTCTGGATCACCCCGCGCTCGTGCTCCCTCTTCTCCGCCAGGTGCTTCAGCAGCTCGGCTTCCTGGCACTAAAGGCAGAGGTTTGAATCAGAAAAAGTGCAGCTTACACAGTTCCTGCACAGCGTCACTGTCCCTACCTTTCGCCTCTCCTCGGCAGCCTCCAGTTTTTTCTGAATCTCCTCCAGGGAGGGGTCACGGCGCTGCGGCATAGAGGTGTTCAGCTCTGGCACGCCGTCAAAGGACGGGGGCTTGAGGATCACCTCGAAGGCCTGGCCTGAGGCCCGCTTATTCAGCTCAATTACCTCCACGTCTTTGATGACGCACCAGCCCAGGTCCACTGCATCTGTGATGTCACATTTACATTATCTACCCACTGGCCACAGCTAAACACATTCCTCCCATCATCAGTGTGTAATTCACGATGACTTATGTGAGTTGTTGTTAGCAATACTTTTCCCTACATGTCCCCTTCATTTCCCATAAAGACACGTGGCTCTGAGTCGCTGTTTGACAGGGAATGTTTGCGCAACAGATGAAGCTTTACCTTCTGCCTTGTATGTAGGTTTTTCTGCAGTCTGTGGGTTGAAGCAGGTGCAAAACAGAGACACCAGGGGGAGCTCTTTGACCTTCTCTTTGTAGGCTGAGGACACACACACACACACAGACACACACAAAACTCTGCTTGACTTTGTGTTGACCTAAAATGAATAGTGAGCAGAGGAGTGATGACATAATGACTGACTAGTATTTAGATTGTTATACGAGTCACAACAAAGACACATGCTTCAGATAATAAAAACATCAGTGTTAGCCCGACCTTTAAAGACAAGAAGGCTGTGAGGTGTTTATCAGTTTCAGTTACCTGCCAGAGTCATCTTCTCAGTGTGTATGTAACTCTTCAGGGATGCTGAAGATCCTTCTCACTCTGTCAGAGAGAGTCGCGTGGAGACAGAGAGTCAGAGACAAGTAGGAAGGAGTGAATGAAGCCGTTATGATCATGATGCGGTGGCATCATGTGAAGCAGGGGGCAGGGAGAGTATTAGGAAGACAGAAAACTGCAGAGTAGTTGTACAAGCCCCTCCCACTAAAGTTTAATTCAGCCAATGAGAGAACAGAATCGGAAGATACATGTGGGCTAAAGCAGAGGGTAAATCTGACTGAGGATAATACACAGGCAGGCAGGACATCTTCATCTTCATCATGTAAACATGATGAAGATGAAGATGAAGATGAAGATGTCATGTAAATGCAGGTTGATATGTAATTGTTTGAAAATGAAACCAGATATGTCTATGTCCACTTCTCTTTGCTGAGCTACTTTACCATGATGTTATAGTCCTTATAGGACGAGGGCTGCCTGTCCCCGCAGTGTTAGTGTGTTTCTATTGGACTCTGCTGCATTTATGTACACCAACCTTCCCTTGCTTTTGAGTTTTCACTTTGTTCATGTACAAATTGAAAAAATGAATGTGTTTAAATGCAGATTTAAAGTATGAACCTTTCCCTCTTCAACAGATGAGAACAGCACATATATCCTCAGAGCTCCAATATCCAAGTGACAATTTTACCTCTCACCCTGACTCACTCGTGACACACACTGAAGCTGGAGAGCTTTGAGAAGTGGCGAGAGAGGAAGTGGCAGGTGTAAACAACAAAGCAAACACAAAGCCTTCCTGTTTCACCACCTGGTCACAATGCAAACCTCCAACCTGTAATCAGAGCTGGAATATGTCATGAAAGATGCGTCTGTTCTGGTACACAGCAGCAGACAATAATTCTACTCTATCAGAGGTTCACCTGAACAACGGAGGTAATTATGTTCAGAGAGAGAAGGAGAATATGTTTCCAGACGTTTCTAGCACATGCTACGTGTGATCTCCGCCTGTCAGTTGGTAAGGACTTGCGCTGTATGGTTGTAGTTTGCAGGATACATATTTATTAATGTTCTTAAACTTACCTCTGCATTCCTGTATAATAACACATACGTGTGGTCATATAGCCCCATGATAGACAGCTGTACAGGGTGTTACCCGCCTCTCGCCCAGTGACAGCTGGAATACACTCCAGCACCCCTGAGACCCTTAAGAGGACAGGTGGCTGAGATAATGGATGCATGGATGTGGTCAAATTGTGGCTGCACCCTGCACATGTGATTTCTTTTTTACAGCCCAGTGAACAAGCGAATTAAGTTCACTTTAATTCTGGGACCCAGATTCAGACGCACTCTCATCGCGCGGACACCCACCAGAATCAAGTTCACAGCGTGGAAGGAAACCTTGAAGGAAGTCTTGAATTTCATAACCCTCACTTTACAGATTTGGGTGCAGTAGCCAGTATGATGACTGATGTCTAATTTTATCAAACATCTGTGGCGGTGCGTCTCTTCCAGAGTGTCCGACCTTCTCTCATCTTTAGAGCAAAGATTGCTCATGAGCGATCACCGAAACACGTAATACAGCTACATCAGAATGTACAGTACACTGTCAAGTGCAATGCTGTCTACACTAGATTTCATTTCCTCTGCTGTCCTGCATTTTAAACTGTTAATCTGTCACTGTGTAGTGAATTGCCTGTGACAAACAAAGGGGGAGACATGTCATCAATGTGTAGAGCGTGTGCTCGTCTCACTACCCTGACATGGTTCCCAGTGGGACAGACACACACAAAGTCACATATGTGCACATACACAGGCATGAGCAACGTATCTGCGGCACGTGCACGTGAACACGTAGGTCGACTCATCAAGCTGTAATGGCAGTGCTGCACTGCTGGAATGCAGACGCACACACACACACACACACACACACACACACACACACCCAGCTGCTTCTCATCTCATGAAACCACCCAGGTTGCAGATCAATGCACTGCTTTCTGCAGGAGTAAGAGTGCTCCTTTTCCTTGTTGGTCAATATGCACAAAATATGCAGAGAGAGAAAAAGGGACAGCAGCTAGTTCAGGTCTCAGTCCACCCAGGGAACATTTGGCTCGTGTTGATGGGAAATTTTGCTGGTCATATCAAAGGGAAGTTTTGTATTACTCTGTTTTATGATATACATGGAATTCTTGCCCAGTAGCTCACCGACCTTCATGTGAACTAAGATTAATATTTCTCCTATATGGTCTCTAGAAATGGTAATTACTAAACATTACATTACAAATATACATACAAATACGTTGTCCCTCTTTAAATGTTGGTCAATCTCTGTAAAGATTAAAAAATGTAGTTAATTAACGTTCATGCAAGTTACATATTATGTAGCCACCTCCAGCAATAATTAGCTTAGCTTAGCATAATGTTTCGCTAGCGTAAGTTTGTTCAGCTTTACTTATTCACAAATTCTAATTTGGATTCATTAAATTTAGAACACATAGATTAAGTTATTGTTTGATAGTCTGACATTGCTAGTTAGCTAATTAAAATTAGTGAAGTTAGCCATGCACATTCACCATCTGCTTGAGTTTTTATTCTTGTCCTTCTTATTCTGCTGACATGACATGAATGAACCATTAATCTGTACAAGAACCAAATCTTTGAAAATGACCAAATCAGCAACTGGCATATACTAAGTGTAAGAAACTTTAATTTTCCACCTAATTACATATTATTTAATGTCTGTTATAACCAACAGAGACTCCAGGAAGTTGTTCCTATTTCCTATTTATTGTATTCCTCTTTCCTTTAATTTTGTAAAACACACATGAGCAGCGGAAATCTTTCTAATACTTTGTTCCTGTTCCCTTCTCAAAGTATTCCTAGCATTCATTCCTTTTGCTTTCAGGAGTGCCAGCAGTCACTTTGCCTGAGCAGATATAGCATTTTCTACCAGCGATTTCATTTTTTAAATATAGTACAGCACTGATGCCTATTTTTTACTAACCCTGTTTACATGGTTGCAGTATTGGTACTACTTATACGCATATTATTATTCAAGACTATAAAAGTCTTAAATAATACTAAACAGAATATAATAAATACTAACCTTATATTTACATCAATCCTGAACGGTCTGTTATGATGTTTACAGATGTTTTATTGTTTCTAATGCTACTGAGTTTAAGAGCAGTATCAGTGTATTCAGGAAATAGACAAAAGGTCCTGTGCTTTCACCTTCTTTTTTTTTACCTGATGTAACCATTTAAAAACACACAACAATGAATCTGGAATGTAATACAGCTATAGACAAAACACGTCATCAAATACAAACCTTTTTGCAGCTTCCAAATAGGAACTTTTAGAAACTCTTACTCTCTTTCCTTTCTTCTACTGCAGCTCGCTCTTAAGCTTTCTTCCTCTGTCTTGCACACAAATATTTTCGCTACATGAACACATACAAGCTGTTTCATTTTCTAACCCCCCACCCTCCCACCCTCGCCCCTCTTCTGCTCCAGACACAAAGCTGCATTTTCACATATGCAGGATCAATAATGAATGACACAGGTTTTACATCACACAGTTTGTGGGTACACTGGGTTCTCGCCCCCTCCCTTTTCCTCTGTCTCCTGTTTGCAGGCGCCACCGCATCATCAGTATCCTCATCCTCACCCCATTACACCCCACTGACGCGCTCACAAACACACAACACGCCCAAAGACATTCAGTTAAACACCAAAATCTTAACGTCAGGAACCAAATGTAGCACAAGCGAAGTGCAAATGTGTGCATCTGTATGATGTGTGATGCGAGAGGAGCAGACTTACCCCCCTCTGTCCCTGTCGTTTCTGCTGCTGATGGTGACTACGGTTACCTACGTCTGGCTGCACGGATACAGGCACCGGGTAACAGCATCAGCAACAGCTTCAACGCTGCCTCCATGACATCACCTTGGAGACGTCCTATTGGTCAGAGGCACTGCCAGCATCTAAGTCTCACAGCCAATGGGCGGGGAGATGAAGGATGAGGGGAGGGCCATCAGCTCTTTGTGTTGTACTGCAGGTTGGGTGGTAAAATCACTGTTTTATTACATGGTGCAAGGGTGTGTGAGTGTGTGTGTGTGTGTGTGTGTGTGTGTGTGTGCCTGATTCTTTGTGTATGTACGTATCTCTATTATGCATGGGAGAGAGTTGGGTGCAATTATAGTAGAAGCTGGTGGACTGCTTGTGCGTGTGTGTGTGTGTGTGTGTGTGTACATGTGAGTGCATCTCAGCAGGGGGCCAAGCTAGGGAACACTAAATTATTGAAATCCTGACTGTAAATACAAGAAGTAGCAACCTTGTGTAGCATGAAACGCATGCAGTTTATCCCACTAAATATTAGGCACTGCTCTCAGAACTACTAATACTGGTACTTCTACAACTTATAGTACAACTATCACCACTGTTAAAAAGCCTCTGGACACATTTATTTGTACAGTAGCTTGTAGCAAACACAGTAAGACAGTAGCTTCCAGTTTTCCTCAATAGCTTTGCCTCTTTTCCTGCAACATCGCTGTCATCGTCAAAGCTCAGTGTGTATTTATTACAACATATGACGCTGTAGTATGTAAGACACAGCCTCTCAAAAACTTTAGCTCCCATTTCAAAAGTTAATCTCTTCATATCAATGCTCTGCTAACACTGCAGGTTCACAAAATGTGCTGTCTAGCTTTTAAGAGCTTACATTACAGCAATAAATGTACGGAAACTCGCTTCAAACTCAGACTTTAAAGCAGGCGCGACACATATTGTCCACTTGTTTTCCCAGGTTATTGCCTCATTAGTAACTTTTTAAAAATATATTCAATCATGCTTTTTCTTCTTTGAAGACTTCCATGTCTCAATCACACCAGAGGGACCAGGGAGCATCTCAGTTCTCCCTATCATGTAATTTGAACCTTTGCCTCTTGAGAGTGTAAGGTGATGTGTCATAATCCAAACTATGTTACTAAGATATTAAAATAAAAATATCTAATACCAACGTAACAGGAGAAATGCTGGGAGATAGTGACATGTCTGCTGTTGCCGCCCTTTGATCCTGTATTCTGCTCACACAACAAACATGATGTCACCACGCTGTCCACCGGCAGACGAGATGAAAGGGCTTACAACACCAGAGGAGCGAGAGAGAGAGAGAGATATGCATGAGTTCGCATTAGGGTGTGTCATGTTGTCGCTCTCCTCTCCTCTCCTCTCCTCTCCTCTCCTCTCCTCTCCTCTCCTCTCCTCTCCTCTTCCTCCTCTCCTCTCCTCTCCTCTCCTCTCCTCTCCTCTCCTTTCTCTCCTTTCTCTCCTCTCCTCTC
>JAUMTR010000016.1:2806688-2858380 GCA_032270685.1 Microctenopoma stevenorrisi
CTCCTTCCTCTCCTCTTCTCTCCTCTACGTTCTCTCCTCTCCTTTCTCTCCTTTCTCACCTTTCTCTCCTTCCTCTCATTCCTCTCCTCTCCTTTCTCTCTTTTCTCTCCTTCCTCTCCTCTACTCTCCTTTCCATTCTCTTCTCTCCGTTCTCTCCTTTCTCACCTTACTCACCTTCCTCTTCTCTCCTCTCTTTTCTCCCCTTCTTCTCCTTTCTCTCCTTTTTCTTCTTCCTCTCCTCTCCGCTCTGCTCCGTTCTCTCCTCTCCTTTCTCTCCTTCCTCTCCTCTCCTCACCTTTCTCACCTTTCTTTTCTCTGTCCTCTCCTCTCCTATCCTTTCTCTCCTTTCACTCCTTCCTCTCCTCTCCTTTCTCTCTTTTCTCTCCTTCTTCTCCTTGGTGTCATTTCTCTCCTTTCTCTCCTCTCTTTTGTCTCTGTCCTCTTCTCTTCTTTCTCTCCTTTCTCACCTTTCTCCCCTTTCTCTCCTTCCTCTCCTCTCCGTTCTCTTTTCTCCATTCTCTCCTATCTCTCCTTTCTCTCCTTCCTCTCCTCTATTTTCTATCCAATAGTCCTTCCTCTCCTCTACTCTCCTTTCCATTCTCTTCTCTCCGTTCTCTCCTTTCTCACCCTTTTCTCCTTCCTCTCCTTCCTCTCCTCTTCTCTCCGCTCTGTTCTCTCCTCTCCATTCTCTACTTCTTCTCTTTTCTCTCTTTTCTTTCTTTACGATCCTCTCCTTTCTCTCTTCTCCTCTCCTTTCTCTCATTTCTCTCCTCTCCTTTCTTACATTTTTAACTTTTCTCTCCTTCCTCTCCTCTCCGTTTTCTCCTTTGCATTCTTTCCTCTTGTTTCTCTTGTTTCTCTTCTTCCTCTCCTCTCCTCTCCGTTCTCTCCACTCATTCTCTCCTTTCTCTTCTTCCTCTCCTCTCCTTTCTCACCTTTCTCTCCTTCCCCTCCTCTCCTCAGCTTTCTCGCCATTCTCTCTTTTTTGTCCTTTCCTCTCCTATCCACTCCTCTTTTTTTTCTCTGTCCTCTCCTCTCCTTCGTCTCCTTTCTCACCTTTCTTTCCTTCCTCTCCTTTCGATCATCTCCTTTCTCTCTTCTCCTCTCCTTTCTCACCTTTCTCTCCTTCCTCTCCTCTCCATTCTTTCCTTTCCTCTCCGTTCTCTACTTTCTCTCCTTCCTCTTCTCTCCTTTCCTCTCCTTTCTCAGAATTTTAAGTTTTCTCTCCTTTCACTCCTTCCTCTCCTTCCTCTCCTTTCCCCTCTCCTATTTCTCCTTTCTGTCCTCTCCTCTCCTCTCCGCTCTCTCCTCTCCTTTCTCTCCTTTCTCTCCTTCCTCTCTTCACCTTTCTCTCCTTTCCTCTCCTTTCCTCTCCTCTCCTCTCCTTTCTCTCATTTCTCTCCTCTCCATTCTCACCTCTCATTTCTCTCCTTCCTCTTCTCTCCTCTCCGCCCATTCTCTCCTCTACTTTCACTTCTTTCTCACCTTTCTCTCCTTTCTCTCCTTTGTCTCCGTTCTCTCCTCTACTTTCTCTCCTTTCTCTTCTTTCTCTCCACTCCTTTCTCTCCTTTAGTCCTTCCTCTCCTCTCCTCTCCGCTCCGACCTCTCCTCTCCTAGATCTCCTTTCTCTCCTTCCACTCCTCTCCTTTCTCTCCTTTATTCCTTCCTCTCCTCTCCTCTCCTCTCTTTTCTCTGCTTTCTCTCCTTGCTCTCCTGGCCTCACCTTTCTCACCTTTCTCTCTTTTCTGTCCTCTCCTCTCCTCTCCCTTTTCTTCTTTCTGTCCTCTCCTCTCCTTTCTCTCCTCTCCTTTCTCACCTTTCTCTCCTTCCTCTCCTCTCCGTTCCCTCCTCTCCATTCTCTTTTCTCGTTTCTCTCGTTGCTCTTCTTCCTCTCCTCTTCTCTCCTCTCCTCTCCGTTCTCTCCTCTCCATTCTCTCTTTTCTCTCCTTCCTTTCCTCTTCTCTCCGCTCCGTTATCTCCTCTCCTCACCTTTCTTATCTTTCTCTCTTTTCTGTCCTCTCCTCTCCTTTTTCTCTGTCCTTTCCTTTCTCTCCTTTCTTTCCTTCCTCTCCTCACCTTTCTCTCCTCTCCTCTCCTTTCTCTCCTTTAGTCCTTCCTCTCCTCTCCTTTCTCTCCTTCTTCTCCTCTGCTTCCTCTCTTCTCTTTTCTCACTTTTCTCTCGTCTTTTCGGTCTTCTCCTCTCCTCTCCTCTCCTCTCCTCTCCTCTCCTCTCCTTTCTCTCCTTTCTCTCCTCTCCTCTCCTCTCCTCTCCTCTCCTCTCCTCTCTTTCAGCCACCCATGACGGTAAACGTGCATGTGACATCAGACATCACACACATCCTGGAAATGAGCTCAGTGGGGATGGAGAGACAGAACAGAATAAGAAGAGGAGGAGAGAATGTGGAGCTGAGGAGAAAATAAGATCAAACAGATTATTTCAGTGAATCTGGCAGAGGAAAGATGAGAGGGAGGACCAGAGCAGAGGAATATAAGGAGGGAAGATGGAGCGAAACAGTGGAAACACCCATGAGAGAAGCAGGGAGGAGAGGGTGGGTAGAAATGCTCAGGGGATGCAGTATGAAGGATCACACACTTTATAGAACATGAAAGCAGCTGAACGGTGGGATGGGGAAGAGGAGTGGACAAACCATCTTTTCACTGAAAATCACTGCAGCTTTGGATTTGAATAAAGTTACTGAAAACAGATGAAGAGCAGCCAACTATATGTTCAGTCCAGACACTTCTAACCTGTGCAGTCAGAAGTTGAACGCACACAAACACGTGCACACCTCGCTCCCGCATCACAAGCCATCATGACCTGTAACAACACACGCAGCTTTAGCAGCTCAGCGGCAGCACAATCTGTAGTCTGACATCATCTCTTAGTGTCTCAGGATGAGATCATCCCATCTAACTACCACACTTACTCATTCTACCGAGCATCCGTGTGTGTGTGTGCAAAACGGAGGTGTCCAGAAGTTTTGTGAACATCTGAAGTGAGTGTGCGCTCCTGCAGGTGTCCACTGCAGGACAATTAGATCAGAGGTGAAATCCTCTATAGAGTGATTTAATTGAAGCGGAAGGACTTTTACTTGCATTGATTTCGACAGGCTCTGGTTTCCAGGAGAAACAAAGCAACTACACCCACTTGTGCCTGAAGTTAAGCGTGAACCTTTTTCCTCTCAGAGTTTAGCTGAACAGTGCACAGCTCTGATGAAACTGGGATTAATGGTTTATGTCTGCACAAAACAACAATCTTATGCTGTCTTCCCGACTCCTCCGACTTTCTTTGCTGCATGTTAGTCTTGTCAAAGAACGGCCGTCTGAAACAGTCTGTTACCATGGGAACAGGGAACTGAGGAGTATAGTGAAAAAGAAATGAATGACTGCCAGGAATAGTGTGTCTCTGCATCTGTGTCCATCCGTGCAGCCTGAAGTATGATGATTACAGTCGGTAAAAACATGTGTACACAAAAGTGTTGGACACAAACCCCAGCAAATACTAACATCCAAACTATCCTAATGGAGAGATATCATATTTAACTGTCTTAGTGAGTGAGGCTTTAATGCAGATATACCCGAGTCCCAAAGAGCAGGTCCAAAGACCCAGCACACTGTAAGTATTAGGTACTTCAAAGGCTGTGTCAAACGCAAGGTTGTTGCAATGATTACATTTCTGTCTACGGTGGAGTCAGCTACAGTCTTTCCCGCAAAAAAATAAAAGAGCAAGGTTAAATTTATGTTTGTTGTACACTAATTTCACTCATAGATCAAGCAACGTGACACAGGACACATCAGCTTTCGTGTTTATTTCACCCAAATTTGTTGATAAAGCCATCTGAAGGAGAAAAGCGAGCCATTTTAAAACTGAGAAAAGAAAATCTACCTGAGGCACCAAAAAAAACACTCTGAATGGCCAATGCAACAATTAAGACTGTCCTAAAAAGGAAGTGATGGAAAGCTAAACACTGTAGAAGGAAAGGAACCCAAACCGTACAATCTCCTGGGAGGTGCGTGGCCTGGGCGTAAAAACTGTGTGTTCTGGAACTTTTGCTCACTGGAAATGTGTGTTTCCTTCTTTATCTCATATTAATTCTCTTCTTAATTCATCTTAAAGCCAAATGAGTTGACGCATGTAGATTTGTGTGTCAGATTGAATGAGAGCCATGAAAATTCATGTGGTTCTGTGGGAAGACTCTCTCATACCTCATGTGTGAGAGAAGTATGATACCCTAAATTCACGCGGCGCCATATTTATGCTGCTTTAGTGCCATCTTCTGGCCAGTACGAACTATAACTACTGAGGTCGTCGTCTTATTCCAGTAGTGATCTGGCTTTTGATGATGGCTCCTTTTCCAAGCCTCAAGCTCAGAGGTCACAGGTGTGCTGCAGTGATTCTTTCTATGCTCTGCATGTGCCAAGCACAGGGGCGGATGTGTGTGAGTGTGCAAGGACACATGTCCCTGTGCAGCAGGGATCATGTCACAGTGTGACAGTGATGGATGTGATGTACGGCTCAGTGGGAATGAAGCGTGAAAGCGTGATGATGACGTTGATGAAAAGATTTTCTCTTGCTGTGTTTCTAAACTTGTTATTATGATAAATGAACAAGAAGACATTTCGCTGTATGTACTGTATATTACTGTGAAGTGCGACTCTAAAAGTGACAGTATCAGAGTTACACCTGTGCTAAACTGAACTAAGGTACAGTGGATTACACGTGCGGTGCTCTGTCACCCTCTGCCTGGAAAAACGGTGACTGTCTTTTTCATCGACCACTGCCTGCTTTATGACGAAGGAAATGATCAATTATCTGAACTTCCTGCCACTGTCATGACATCATCCACTGCACAAATATCACGTGACGTATTATTCTGTGCTGCGTTCAGTCAAAACTGTGAAAAGGGCTAATTGAAAACTGATCAAATGGAGTTTCAGAAAAAGAGTTTCACTGTTTGGGCTGCTGCTGCCGTTTTCAGTTTAAAGTTGTATTGGCCTACAAGAATATCCAACCCACTTTCTCCATCTAACCATCACATCCACATGGACACCATATGGAGTGCTGTGTGTTCACAAATAAATCAAATGTTCTGTTTTTTATATGGCAAGTGAAGCAAAGAAGGTTCTGTCCATGTGAATCTTTTACAACATGCCTTCTGCCCTTTTCCTTACGTTTTATGAAGAACTATGTAAAATCTCCTTTTTGTCTAAAAACACTTTTCTTGCAGTGCATGGTGGGAAAACAGTCGAGGTTACAAACAACTTATTTAAGACCAGAAACAGGCAATTTGTTTTCACCTGAGAGTGAATCTCTTAATAAGTGCAAGATATATAAAATAAGAAAGACAATAAGAAATGTACAATTTGAGATATTAAAGTGAAACTGTTTTTGAATTTGCCTTGATTTTTATTGGAGGAATGTGTGTGCTTTATTGTGAAAACAGTGGAAGTGGGGTTCCACCACAGAACCTGCCTGAACCATAATCTGGAGTTTCCTGGAGCTTCCCATCAACTAAATTTGGATTCAGTTGCTGTTCACACTCATGCATGTGCCTTCGCACTGTGTTCATTATGCTAATGCTTGAAAGAGAAGACGGCTCTGGCCTTTAACTGATTGTAAGTGACAGCCGTACAAGCACCTACGCCATCCTGGAATAAGACCGCTGAGGGGCTGCTGAAATGCAGCTCTCTGACCTTTTGTGAACCCGAGGTTAAAGGTCAGATCCAGATCACCATGTTCCTGCAATGTAAACGTGCTTTACTTTGCCATAAAAGCACTTGCTCATCATTTCATTCCTGTCTCATCTTCCTCCTAGTGGAATCAACCTATCAAACTTTAGCTGTGGACTCGTTCTGAGAGAAACCTCAAAGAACGACACTAACTCAGTGTGATGTTTATAGGCACTCACTGACCTCTGAGTCTTTCTAATTTGTCTTTAGAAGTTGAGTTGTTGGCCTGTGAGAGGGTTTTTTTTCTGTGATAACTACCTGTGTATTGTAGTTTAATCAATGAGACTGATCAGTTAAGAGGAAAAGGAGTGTCTCATGATGCTCTCAAGAAGTGAGTGATGTGGTTTAAAAGGGCAGACACCCCCCGCTGAGACGCTTATCTTTGTCCTCTGCACTGTGACCCGGAGACGAACGACCAGAACAAGTGACCTCTGAGCAGCGGGGGGAGCAGGAGGAAGACAAAAAGTCTAAGGAAATACACCAAAAAAGTGAATAATGAGGCACAGAAAAAGAGACAAAAGAAATACAAGTGATATCAAAACCTCCACACACACACACGCACACACACGGACACACACACGCACATCAAACACACAAACTCTTACCTTCCGCCCTGGCTCCAACTATCAAACACGACAAACTGACCTGTCAAAGTGTTTCCCCCCACCTGTTTAATAAATGGCTTCAGCCGCTCCCTAATGTAACAAAGGCATATTTAAAGCCACGTTTAGAAAGACATCCAGGTGGTGACCCACTGAACAAACAAAGAGTTAGGGTCACACTGTGTCAACCTTTGACCCACTGTGACAAATAGGTTTATTTCTCTCGTCTGGGCTACTGTCAGGGTTCATTTAACAAAATTTATCTCCCATTTATGGCTACTGTTAACCCCTCGCCGAGTGGCTGTGAGGGACCTGTGGTGAGTAAACAGTGGAGTGAGAGGAAAATGTGAATGTTAAAGCTGCTCCAGTCAACATTTCCATGTTTACACTGGTTCAAATTGCTACATATAATGTGAAGGCACTTGGTTCTAGTTACTCACAAATAATTATTAGCTGACTTAACTTGAGCGCTTCCACTGAGCTCTGAGGATTATTTCTAATGTCGTTGAGCTCATTGTTTCTGTTTTATGTTCCATGACTCGGCTGTATTGATATAGTCCTGCCACCTTTTCCACTGGAGACACGCAGCTGTTTTCAGTGAATTGTTGCTTCCTGTTCCACACTGAGCTTGGAAAACAAAGTGAGCAGGCAGCTGGTGAACACAATGAAGCAGAGCAGACCTATTTTTGAAAATTATTGTTAAAAATAAAAATAATTGCATCGGTTCGAAATATATGGACTTAGCTATAACAGAACCAGTCTGTATGAACTCAATAAAGTGGTCAAACTCGAAGGGTTGGCAGATGGTTGCGTTCCCCCTTAAATGCCAAAACAATGAATCAATCAATGAATGTAGCTTTAAGGGGTTTAAAACACTAAGTAGACGGCTGCACAACATCTAATGTTAGACTATTAAAAATCGACTGCTGTATGTTAGGATGTCACACATTTCACCAGTGAATCATATGGTGTGAAATAGCTTTCGTCTTAGCCTGTAAGCAGCTAGCTGGGGAAACTTAAAATACTCAGACTTAAAATACTGCAAAGACATCACAAAGAGATGCACGGAGCATAAAGACTGAAAAAACAAATCCCCTATGTACGTTTTTCTCCTCTCTTTGTTCTCCCGCCTGTTCTAAAAATGTTGTTCTCAAGTGATTCAGCAGGAAATGTAGGGAGTTTGGATTGGCGACGCCGTGCAAGCTGCTTCAGTGCTTGGCTTCATTTAGATTTCTCTGCCAAAGAAGAACACTGATGCTATAGTTTATTTAAAAATATAGGCCTCACTCTGTCTGCCAAAATCAACGTGAACTGTTTTTTTTATACGTGGAACGTCTACGATTGTGTTTAGTCATGCGGTTTGAGTTAATCAGGCATCTATAGCTGGTGGCTAAATGGGAGACGTTAACCTATAAAGTCAGGCTAGAAAAATATATCAGATGTTGCTTCATAATGTTGAAGTCTGTCCACGTTTTACCTGCATCACTACATTACAGAGAAAACAGAAGACAGACTAAAGCTTGTGTCACTGAGAACAGGATTTTAAGGATCTTTATAATTCATGGGTATTGGACAATAAAGTCTCAACAGCCCATTCTACATTAGTTCAGGTTATTCATTGGCCCCTGAAACACAGATGTGTGCTTGTGGAAAAGTGAATTCCTCCCTCTGATCCAGAGGCCTGATGACTGACCACAACACGCTCATAAACCAGGCCCAGACCCCTGCCACACCTTTGATCACTTTCCACCTTGAAGAACTGCCTCGCATTTATCACCACTTTAAAGGAGATCTGATGATCCGCTGCATTCCTTACGTGTACCGTGATAGTACTTTCTTAGAAGGACTCGCCATTACTCAGTGTTTCTGCCCAAACACAGAACCATGGTATGACAACGATGTTTCAACACTGCACTAGACACGAGAAGTGTACAAACACTGTGCCCTAACACATTTCTTTATTACCGGTTAGTGCTGCAGCTTTGTAAACTTAATACATATTAACAATGGAAAGCAGCACTAAATGTGTAAAAAGAAAAAAATGTATGTATGTAAAATGTATTTCTAACTGACTGACAAAATGTTCACTTTTCACCTTTGACCCCACCTTAGATTTTTCAGTTAACCCCCGTGTGTCAGATTTTACCTTCACAGGTCCCCGGCTGCTGCGTCCCCTGCGGAACCATTTGAAAGCAGGAAGGACGAAGGCTTTCTTCCACTCAGGGGACTCCTGCTCTTGCCTCTCTCTCCTTTAAATCACAGCAGCGGGACCTGCAGGGGGCGGAGAGGAACATAAAGTACAGCAGCTCTCACACGCTTCAGAGACTGTGACGGTGTTGCTCGGTGCAGGAGGGCTGCTGCTGCTGTGAGCTGAAGCAGAACAGACCCAGATGAATAAATGGATGAGGGATGGATGGATGCGTGGATTCTCCCTCGGAGTCTGACACAGGCAACAAGGAAACGAGGAAGAAAGGAAAGACATGAAACTGTTGACCAATCCTTAATTCAAAAAGTGACGTTTATCGTGGTAATAAAACTATCAGGCCCAGAAAGTTCTCATCATTTTTTCACATTTGCAAATTTGGGTAATGATGGCAAGCTTTAATCCTACTGTACCAGGCCAGCAAAATCAAATTGGTGTGTTTGCATGCAGATAACATTTCAAAATAATGTGATGATGTAGGTGATATTATCTGAATCGTTCTGATAAGCCTTCCCATGTGTTCCTCTGAAGAGCGAAAGAAAAACACGCTGTCTGACTCAGGTCTGCTTTGAATCATCTTCAAAAACAAGCACTCACACTTCCCTGAACCTCACCGAGACTTCATTATAAGTGGCTCGCTGCTTTTTGTTTTTAAAGGCAGATGATTCATTTTCTCCTTTCTGCCTCCTTTCACTAGGCAGTGAAACGCTCTAGGACAGATAGGGCAATTAATTAGGACACGAGCAGAGGACGGGACAGAGTGCGTGAGTGCTAAAAAATCGTATATCAGGTATTACAGTAAAGCCCAGACGCCGTGAAGGACTAAATGCAGTCGCATCAGTTCCCAAACCTGTTAAACTAAAGCTGTAAATCAGTTCCCTGCACTAGCAGTCCGTGCTCATTATTAACGGTTTGTGGTGTTCCTAAGTGCAATCTGTGTACTTTATGTTACTAAATACTAAAGTCTGTGGTGAACACCATCCATCCATTATCTTCCAGTGGTGCTGGAGTTTATCCCAGCTGTCTTCGTGTGAGGGGCAGGTACACCCTGGATGGATCGCCAGTCCATCGCAGGGCCTACACATAGACAAACAACCATTCCCACTCACATTCACACCTACCGACTGTTTAGAGTGACCAATTAACTGGATGCATGTCTTTAGATGGTGGGAGGAACCCGGAGGAAACCCACGCAGACATGGGGAGAACACACAGCTCTGCTATTAAAGGCTAAAATAATGGTTCTGGTTTGGTGAATGTGGTCCATGTGAGTGGACCAGACGAGGATGGTACCAGCGATGCTGCATTAAATGTGGCAGCATCTTTTATGGTGACTGAACCTGGCTCAATCACACTTTATACTACATTAGGAGAATGGGACCTAAAGTCAACACTACTGTCCTACTCTGAAAATTGAGATGTGTAGATGTGTACGTTTACACCTGACAGACACCCTAACCATTGCCCCAAAAAACACGAACAAGCCTGTTATTCATGCTGTCACCGTGGCAGCTCAGAGGAAGTGTGGAAGGATTATACTGCACTACAGGGAATTTGCTTCAAGCACTGGGTTTCTTTTATTGGTGCGAGGCCTGGGAGGGCATAGTGTGAAATGTGTTGGCGTGTGCGTGTTTAACAAGTGTATCACAGCGCCTGTCAGGTCTGTTGCTTCAGGTCTGTGGAGGCTTCGATATCATTGTAGCAACACGTAGCAAGTCAGAGCTTTGTCCCACACGGTGATGTTTGTTTGCTCATCATACCACACCAGCAGAGGCCTCACGCCTATATCTAAGGTGGGGCTTCGTTGAGTGATAAGTTTTGAATCTAACATCCCTAATGCTGTCTGCTTCACATTTATCACTCATCTTATCTCTGTCTGTCTAGTTTAGCTGGCACATGACACATCAACCATGTCCAGCTGTCCTCCTCATGACATGAGTCAGTAAAAGTGTTGCTGAGGACATGGGGGGGGGGGCGAGCTGGGATCCAGTAAACCTCAGAAGATAAGGAGAAGCAGGATCGCGGTGGCAGCATAAACAATGCAGCAATAAGCCCTGTCACAACCATAATAAAGTTTAACCGAATGACTGGAGACGGAGTGAAAACTGCCCACATGCAGGATCACGCTCAGCGTTCTGAAGACATAGTGTAGACCTGATGAAAAAACACAGCGTGTGCGACTGCAGGCATCAGCTGAAGCAGTGCGTTTTAATTTGAAGGGCTTATGTGAAAGAACGATTAAAGCGGCACTGATCTTTTAGATTTATAATTCAGGGAAAACATACAGTCACTTAACACCAAAACAGTTTAGTGTCTTTTGGCTGATTGTTTGTGTTTTACAGCTGCTTTAGGTATTTTTGACAGAAAATCTAAACATATTTTTGCTGATTATGTTCTCAGTTTAAACAGATTTATTTTATTGCTAGTTTTCCATTTCCATCAATTAAGAAATACTTGTCTATTACTTTTATATTGTCAAATGAGCCCTGCATAGAACTGTATAACATCACTAAGTCGTGGATAAGACTGAGTTTATCATTCACTAAGATCAGAGAACAATGTTACCACTGGACATAACGTACAGGATAAACATGAACATTATTCAGTTTTCTGAGTTGCTCAGAAAATCTAGTATGGAAGCTAAGTACCATGAACTTCTGGGTGCATTCCCCTACCAGGTGTGTCCTTGAGCCAGACACCCAGTGCTAGCTCCCTGTAAGTCGCTTTGGATAAAAGCATCTGCAAACAAAGCAAAGCAAAGCAAAGAAAAGTAAAGCAAAGTAAAGTGAAGTTAAGAGAAACGTGGCAGACGTTAATAAAATGTTCTTGTGCAGCTTAAATTTCTCCGTAAACAGTCTGACTGAAGGGTAGAAGCAGTTGATGGCAGGTCAAGGTCACGTAAACAAAAGCTGGATTCCTCCTGCTTCCTAAACAGCTGTTAGCCACCTGATGCTGCTCTGGCCCCTGTACTTCTGCCTGTGAAAAGGGAGATTCCCAAAGTGCAGTTTGAAATTGAAAAGAAGCACTAAGGTCATTTCAAAGGAATGTTTTACCATAATATTAGGACTGTGGAAGGAGGAGCCTATTCCGTGTGTATGCTCCCCACAACCCAGTGAAGCATAGAGAAAATTGAAGAGTTTGACAACGACGGGTGGATGATGGCATGAATGCTGGAAGGGAAACGTTATGTTGCATTAATAGATCATTCGCAGTAGCTGCTTTGAACCAGTGAACCGTTTCAGGGATGTCTCTGAAATGTATCCAGCGCTTGGACGTGGGGAAGTCAAGGCATGGCATTGGAGCAACTCCTGATAAGTTGAACCACTCTAAGAGATGAAAGGACACTGTGCTCACAGATCCGTGAGGCCTGTTTATCTCGAGCTTGTTACACAGGTCGAGGTGGCAGGTCTCCCCACGGAGCTGCTCACACTTTCATTAAAGGAGATTTGGGTTCTTCAGTCTCGACGCTGGTGTATATATGTATCAAAATCAACTTAAAATTACACTTATTGTACATGTACAAATGTAGTGTATAGTAAAAATACACACGACAGAAAGTCGGATTAGTAATTTCCAGTGGAAAGCTACAGAAAGATGCCTGCTGGGAATTCAGGGGCTGAAGAGGTTATTGTGTGAAAGTGGAGGCCTGCTTCCAGGTTTTGGCAGTGGGCACCACAAAACCATCTCTTTTCACACTCTCCTCCACAGTATGAACAGCTTTTTCACGCATGCGGTGCACCGTAGTCACAGTTAGACCTTTGCTTTTCTTCAGAATTAAAGGTGGTGAGCCTGAAACACTGCAGTGTTGTCCCGCACTACAACACCAGCCCTTCAGAGCGAAAAGCTACAAGTAAAGTGGTGAGAGCACTATTCATTCAGTACTATTTGTGTTTTTCCTATCCATAAAAAATCAGCTCTAGGTCTCCCTCCATCCTGTTGGCTGCTGCCTTCTGCATGCTGTCAGAGCTGTGGGCGTCGAGGACCTTGGACCAGCGTATGAATACCAGGCTTTGTACGCTCATGTGTGGGCTGCAACCTCCAGTCATAGCTTCTAGGTGGAGGCGTAAGAGGGACGGACACAGGAGTCTCCTCAGCGTCGCTGTGTAAATGCTGACTTTTAATAGTAGATTCCTGATTCATGTTGTAATAAAAAAAATTTAATGTTCGCGTCTTTCCACAGGGACGAGATGGGAAAATTCAAAGTTAGATACAAAATGCGTTGTTGCAACTGTGCCTAGAAGCAGGAGCGAGTTACATTTCACCGGACAGAAAAGTGGGCCTCTTACAGGGTGGAAAGGAAGGAGAGGGGGGTGAGGAAAAACTCATTTTGCTACTTGTCATCAGTGTGCAGATTCAGGTGGCTGTATCTGTTTCAGCGAAATAACGCAGTGGGACGGTGAGTAAACTCCCACGTGCTGCTGCAGATCAGCACATATCAGTAGGGACAAAGAGAAAACAAAACTCAACAAGTAGCGGGCGTCAAAAATGGAAAAGAGGTAGTGTGATATTTACTTTGAATAGAGTTTCACACCATGACACTGCTTCCTCTGCTGCTCAACCTGCCGCTAAAGCCACTGGGCGGTGTGGATGGTGGTTTGTGGGATGGTCAAGTCCTACAAACACACACACACACAAAGGAGAGCTTTCTTCTCTTAAGTCCTTAACTTTTTTTAAACTCCCACTCTCACTAAAACTACTGCTGCTGCTGCTTCACTCTGGTTTTCTGCTACATGAGGGATTCAGTTCAACAGTCAGGTTGGGCCAAGTTCAGTCAAGCACAATTCTGGCCCCAGAAGACATTCCCTTGTAGGGAGTTTGAAAGCAACCCTGGCTTTCAAACTCCCTACATGCTAAATTCAGTCGATTATTTCAGATTCATTCACTTTTATCTCCTGTGCCGTGTGTTGTCACAGTGAATCCTATTTGTCATCATTTATAACGTTGTCTTGTGTCTTTTTTTATTTGCATTTTCTTCTCTCTTGTTTCAGGATGTATAGCCATAATAACTATCAGCGTCCTGCTGTATTCCTCTCGTTATTCAGTGCAGGCCGCTGTTGTTACTGCTGGAAACATAAAACATATGACATCCTGTGGGGAGTTTCCCTGAAGAAGGGCCTACCTGACACCACATTTGGAACAACAGTGTAAATGTTTTCATGAACTGGATACAGGCAAAAACACAGCTGTGTCACATCACCCAGCAATCGAGAGCAGAATGGTGCAAAATGGACATTTACTATGAAAATATTACTAATATATCAGCTTATTAAGGAAATATTATTGTCACTTGGAGAGAACAGACCGTGTGCTCTGACCTCGGCTGTCTGTGACACCCTGATCCTGAGGAAGGTAAAACCAACACTGTAGAGAAGAGTAAATGTAAATGAGGGAAAAGTCAGACATTAAAAAGCAGCGTGGAAGCAGAGTAAATGTCAGAACAGGCTGTCGTCCAGTCTAAAAAAAACTAGCTGTGAGTTCAGACTACTGTTTTCCCAGGAGTCTCAGAGGGAAGGTTCAAACGAAGGGCCGCTGCACTGAAAGAGCAGCTAAACAGGCACAATGAGCAGAGCACAGATAATCAAAACTACTTAGTTTCCAACGCATTTTCCCATGGGAGAGCAACATGACGGCGAAGCAGCAGCCGCTGCAGTATGTGTGCGATTGATGTGAACACATGGTAAACATTAAACACAAGGTAAAACAGCCATTAGCTGAGAAAATGTGCTGTTTTTATTTGCAGTTGTGTTTGAGTGTTTTGGCCGTGTGTGTGCGTGTGTGTGTGTGTGTGTGTGTGTGTGTGTGTGTGTGTGTGTGTGTGTGTGTGTGTGTGTGTGAACTGAGCTGGTTTCAAATCTCTAAACACAGTTTGTGGAATGATGGATTCTGGCCCGTTGTTCTTATCTGTCTGGTTGTGTTTTGCCAAACTCTTCCAGTCTGGCAGAGAGTCTGAGAAAATGACGTTTATAGCTCCGTTAGAGCACATTCGAATTAAACAAAAGTCGTAAAGGTTATTTTACTGAGCGCGAGAAGTACGTCTGTGTTTAATTCTGCCTACTGTATACATGCCTGTGTGTGTGTGTGCGTGCCAATGTGGGCGTGCGGTGCCTAAAGCCATTCTACCTCGCATCCCCATAAACATCCTGCTGCAACTCCCCCGTGGTTGCATTTATGAGCTCAGCCTCTTCAAACAAAGCCCACACAGGAGGTCAGTTTCATCTTATATGATGACTGGGGATTCACACAGTGTGGCATCACTGGCAGCTATTAAACAGCTTTTAAAGTCCTGGAAAACAAAAAAAACGCTAGCAGTTAGCTGAAGCAGAGGAACAGCACTGAACTGAAGCCACACAAAATGACAGCTTTCACAGAGACTGCAGCAGTTTACACCCAGCATCTACCTTCAATTTTCACTGCATGGCCCCTAATAATCCAGTCTCCTCTAATGTAAGGACAACGGTATCATTTAGATGAGGAGAGCACAAACATGAGCTTGATTCATCTCACATCATCTTCATAAGACATAATACTATCCTTGTCCTCAGGCTAACGCAGGACTCGTAGGACAAACATCCGTGATGATAAGGGCCGGGGGTAATGACCATAATGACAGAGAAATGGCTTCCACTGTGCTCCACCCGCCATCGCCGGGACAGCAGGTTCAACAGAGCAGAATAGATAGATAGAAGGGGCCAAGGTCTGGGTGTTTGTTTCCTACATGTGGCGGTGACGAGGCCTTCTCCTGGGAAAGAAATGGAAGTGTGCTTGGGGGTTGGGAAGTGGGGGATTGTTTTTTCTTGAAGTTTGAGATAGTAGGTTATAAAACCTGCATGAATCCATCTTAATCTATTTAAAAATGTCTTTCATAACCTATTGTAATAAAGACGTACGTGACAGACGAGGTCTGTAGTGACAAATCTCAGTATATATATATATATATATATATATATATGTATATATATACGTATGGGTCATTTCCTAAATTCATTCTCAGTCATTCTCATACTCGGGTAGGCAAATGAACAATGAACTGCTCCTCCTACATCAGTCTGCAACGTAGATCAGCCTATTTTTTGGCTATTCAAAGCCAAATCGTGCATTTTGAGTATCATGGGTTGCTCCAAATGAAGGGTGTTGATTGAAAATGTTATTATTTAGAAAACAACAAAAGTTACCCTTCCACATTTTGCAGCATGGTGTCGCCCAAGCGTCGCCCAAGTACATTATACAAATGAATGGAAAAATAATTATTAGCTGTTAACAGAACGTGCCTGACCACCACAGCTGACTTCAGCAGGATTAAAGAAATGAGACACAGCATTTTGTCATCTAAGCATAGCTGTAATAGCTCAGCACAGCTCAGGTTATTATGGATCATTACTGTGGGACATAAGTCAGGCTCCCAGTCTTGTCCATGTCCTGGCATCATAAAGAACCCCTGTCACAACACAGAGGTGAACCAGTGAAGTTTCATTGCAGAAGTGAAGAAACTTGCATTTTGTGAGAGGCCACAGAAAGAATTCATGTATTTACAGTGGCCTCTTCTACGTGAATGTGCTGTTGCTAATTGTTTCCTATGTTTCCTTTCCACCTGAAGCGCCTGGCTCATGAATGCAATGAAAGCACTCACCCTGCTCACATTTCATTTTATGTTTTGTTTGCCTTTGTCTGACAAAAAGTGGGTTTTAAACTAAGAAACGTTTTGTTGGAGGACTATAAAAGAGTCAAGATATGTTTCAGAAACAACGGCTCCTGCAGTGTCTGTAAAGTCTGGAAAAGCTTGAAGGAACTTTGTGTGTACGGCACCTGAGTTTGCTCAACACGGCTGCGTGTTTGCTGCTCACACACACTGCAGTGTGTGTCCGTATGAATGCAGGCAGTCTTGGAAGTGCTGTGCATGTGGCCCGGGCACTTAATGCTTCGAAAGAAATAAAATCACTCATGAGTCCAGAGCTTGACTGAAGCATGACACAAGTACACTCCAAGAACAACTCCCCCGAGGCTCCAGTCTTTTTGGAGCAGTGGAGCATACCACACCAGAAGAGGCATCTTAAAGGTCCCTTTAAAGTGCGAAATAACAACTGGGGGTCTCCCATAATAGTTAAAGCAAACAAAACACAGTGACCTACACAAATGTGAAATACAGGCTAAACCTCAAAGAATGTCAACATGGCATCCGCAGTATCAGAAATATGTGCCGGTCAAACACCACACACACACAAAGGCTAGATAAAGTCTTTGAGGAGGCAGGGGGAGTAGACAGAAAGGGAATGGGTCCAGTAGGACGAATAGAATAAGCACAGACCTGTATACTAACAGTGCAGAGGAACGGGGCTCACGTCAACACACACTGCGTTGTTTTTCTTCTGCAACAGAAAGACTTGTTGTTTGTTTAGTTGTGTACGTCCTAATCCTGCCTATTTATAATGGCAGAGATACAGTGGCCCCCCTGCAGGAATGTTAATCTTTCCAAGGGCTTTGCTCAAGAGTCCAGTGGCCCAGCCAGCGAACACCAAACAGGGCCGATCCCAGCACATCCCAATGCTGGCTCCTCAGGGAAGATGCAATTAATCTAAAGCCACAGGAAAGGAAAGAAATGCATTTTTTAAAGGCAGCCTCATAGTGTAACCGCACAAAGCCCACGACAGGGCCAGAAATTCCAGTGAAGTGAAGCTAGCTGTGAGGACGGGAAGCAGAAGAGACCCATCAGCAAGTTTCACCCTCCAGCATCTAAGATAGAGAGGGAAAGTAAAGCTGAAAAGCATGTCACAGTGTTTCAGGACCAGAGAGGGATCACACCACACGGGCCCTGAGACATTCACGTTGCCATATGATGTTTAATTTAGGGCAGGGGGGTCCAGGCCTGGTCCTGGAGGGCCGCAGCTCTGCTTGTTTTCACTGCACATACATCGTCTGAATAGCTGGACGCACCTGACCCAGGTAATCAGCTGTGGGTCTCAAGGACAGAGAATAAGGAATAGATTCTGCACACAGCCTTACATGGTATTGTCTACACGGGAGATCCTGGTGCAGGAGGGGAGAACAGATTTTAACCCTTAGGGGCTTTGTCAAATGTCTTTTAAGTACAACACACCTGCTTTTAATAACAAATAGAGTGATGTGACGTTAAGACGGTTCATTGAGTTTTGTCATTCTTCATTTACTCATCTGAACTTTGTTTTCCGTTATGTTTAGGTGGGGGATTTCCACAGATACCGTGCAACGGCTATCTGTTTTAGCATCATTATTCCTTCCTCCTTCACAGTAAAGAGAATTGAAAACGTCTTTTAAAAGGAAGATAGAATATGTTTAGGCAGATACTGTAAGCTAGCAACACCTCTCACTAAATCACACACAAGCTCATGCTGCTCTGAGTTCCAACTGGTTCTAATTTCCACATCTGATTCTGGAAATGTTACATATTCATCTTGGAAGTGTTTGCTTTCAGAGACGAAAGTCGTTTTAGGGGAGGAATTTGGCTTAAATGTAACAGGGTGTCTCTGTCTGCGTGACATGCTTTCTCATGATTTATAGTAAACAAAGAGGGCGTGTGGCTGATCATTTGTGTGTTGCTTCTTCACAGCCATCCACATTTCCAGGGAAGATTTGTCTCAGATCTGGTTTGTGTCGTGCTTCGCGTGGTTTGCGAGGCCTCTCATTTACTCGCATCACTTACACTGCTGCCTGGCCAGCATCTCACACCAGCCGCGGCCTGCTGAGAGAGGTCCAGTCACCGCGCTGCAGCCCGCAGCTACACTTAGCAGTCATCAAACAGAGTGTGCTGTTCCCGTGTGATTCATATCATACAGCTGTCGGCCGTCACGTTAATGCATTGTTTTGCACGAACGCTGGTAATCCACTTTACAAGAGGGATCATTTCATATGTCTGGTGAGTGACCAGATAAAGTGCACATAAACCTAGACAGACACTGCCAGCGTCATCTGCAGCTAACGTCCCGCTGACACGCTGGAAGCGCGCGCATTTTACTGATTGTCTGCTCTGTTTAAATCATGCACGTACAGGTGATGGCTTCATGTTTCTCATCCTCCTCAGAAAGCCCGACTGTGGTCACAGGGAGTGGAGAGTGTGTGACAGAGCAGCTGGGAGCTCATTAGTGGACTTCTGGGAGGACTGAGGAGCTGAGCATTCCTACAGTCTTCACTGAGTAAAACATGCTGATACAGACTTTGGAGAACAAAGCGACTGTAGAAAAAGTAAACAGCCCCCTACAACGGTTCTCACAGAGGTCGGTCATGAGGAGAACCAAAGTGTTCAAGGCTCTCTGAACATGAATGAACCAGGTTTCGTCTTCCTGTTTAGTGGTGTTGTGAAAAAAAGCTACTGTCTCACTGAAGTTCAGCAACAAGCCCAAACGTGATCTGTTCCGCTGCGCTTCGTTTACTGAAAATCCCTCTGGTTCCAGGACAGCACCTGACACCACTGAACTGCTGACATTGCAGAAGTCTATTTTTACACTTTTTGGCATGCCTTCTCCATTTGGATGCAGATAATGACAGGAAAGAGGTGGAAGGGGGAAATGAAGTGCAGCGTGAATCATGGCCTGGAGTCAAACTCTCTCCTTGCTCTGGGAATACAACAGCATCAATCACACCTCCAGAGCAGGATACTCATCCAGAGGATAAGGAGCTGCTGCTTCGGGTTGTGTGTTTGGGCGTGAGCGAGCCACATCAGTTGGACTCCTCAGATTAAAACGTGTCATGGTGATCAAAAGGAAAGCAGGGTAGATAGAGGTTCAACGTGACCTTTGGAAGAACACTCAACACTATCTTCTGTTTACAGATGAGAGGTGGACTGTGTCAGCAACAACTTACTCTATTCTCAATGCATGGGTCTTGCTGCTATGTGTAGCAGTTCGCTGTTCTAATGCGGAGGCCACACACATTGGTTGCTGTTTGGTAAACCTGTCCCGCCTTACGCTAACATGCCTGGGAAGTCCTTAAAAGCATCTGCTTTTTTGTGACGATTTCTGCTGAGGAAGACCAATGACACGATCGAAAGCTCCAGCACAGCTTTAGTAACTGAATCCCGTGGTGAGATTTGCATTGTCAACAAGAAAAAGTGAGAGATAAAGCAACCATTCAGTCTTCTTCTCAAGTAAAAGTACTATTACCTGTAAATGTAGTGTTTCAAACATTGTTGAGTGCATAAATGTTTAACATGGGAGAAGATAAAGAGAGAGAGAGAACACTGTATCTCTGTGTCCATTGAAATGCTGCTTGTTTTTGTTGAGTCATTCATTCATCATCATTTTAAAACCAGAAAACGTGAATCCGTGTGAGGAGTAGGGCTTACGTGACTGCAGCTGAATCAAGTGTTAAAGTGAAACTTAAAAGGAGGACTATGGAGAGAGGGAGGGGGCATGTGCATAGGGGGTTCACAGAGAGAGAGAGAGAGGGAGAGAGGGAGAGAGAGCCAGAGCTGGCACGACGGCTCCTGGAGCGGTGTCAGGAAACTTTCCTCTTGTTGCTCCGCTCTCCAGCAGCAGCAGCAGCAGCAGTCAGACTCGTTGCTCCTTCAGTCCGCCGTCTGAAATGCACTTGACTGGACTGTGCGGGACTTTCTCATCCAGTTAAATCATGGCCGCTCTTCTTCACTCACCGACAGTTTGCCAGTGAGGAGAACAGATCGAATCATCTTGGGAACTAAATGACATTTATTTGCCTTCATAAGCCACAGTGGACCTAAAGGAGATGGAGACGCTCATGTATCTGCTCGCCCTCGTGTTAACCCGGGCTTCTGGACTTGGATACACGGAGTCCAGCGTCCAGGCGGGACAGAGGGCGGCGAGCAGACACAGGTAGGATCCACACGCGCACAATTACGCGTGCGTAACTGTCCTTAACCTGACTGCGTTTTAGGGTTTTGATGGTGTCGAGGGTCACCTGGTAAACTGTTGCTCTTTTGTGGTTCCCAAAGTGAGGTTTAAGGACCATCGGTGGGTCATCCACCGCAGAATAACAGGTCAGCAAACAAATAATGACAGATGACTTTCCGAAATATATTAATATTTTCTGTTTCTGTCATGTAAAATAAATAACAAAATCAAAATTAAGAGACAAAATAAGTAAATAACTGTAGCCTGGAAGATCCTATTTTTTTAAGACCTAGTCTGATTCCTAATTATTTTAGGAATTAAACTATATGCAGCCAAATGACTGACAGGTAGACACTAGAAATTATAAGTGCCCCCATAACTGTGTCTTTTTAATATGAAAAATGACCAGCAGCCCTTGCAGAAGTCATCAGGGTGTAAGTTCTCATTTTCAGACAGTAAGCTCATTGGTGATTTGTCTCCCACTTGGCAGGAGCCCTCCTTGAGTGGGGTTGCTGGGTGATTCAGGGGGCCCAGAGTTGGACAAGGTTAAAAGGGATTAGAAATATTTACCATTTCAGGGCCCCGAGAGAAAACGTTTCAGGGGCCCTGTACCTCTGCACTGTCAACCTTATTGGGGGGGATTTATCATGCTGGCAAACAGCATCCTGCAGTCATGCAGAGGTGAACACGCTCCCTCCTGTAGATGCTGGATCAAGGTTTGAGCTGCTACCACCTCCTCCTCTCCTAACACTAACATGCATGTTTTTACTGCACTGTTGCAGCCCCAGAGAGTGTGATTACCATCTAATTGAGCTTCTGCCTGAGGGGCCCGTGTGTGAACGACTCCCCCGCCTCTGCACACAGATGTGTGTAACTTATTTGTGCGCCTAAACAAAGCGGAAGTTTTGGGGAGTTTGAACGACTGATTATGTAGGTGTGTGTGTGTGTGTGTGTGTGTGTGTGTGTGTGTGTGTGTGTGTGTGTTAGCAAGCCGGGCTTCTGGGAGTTGAGCTTCTGCAATATGAGCTTCATTCAGTTATTTTTCTACATCAGAGCAAAGTTTGCTGCGAGATATGGATGGTCGGCCTCACTGTTGGTGGATGTTGATGGTGGACTGTCTCTCTCTGAATGGGAGGAAGAAAGGGATGTGTTGTTTGATATTGGCTTTTTAATAATGATATCCCATATACCGCTATAGTCTAACTCTTAATTTCCGATACCGACATAAACCGAAGAGACTCATAAAAAAGAAAAACTAAATAATTTTAGGTAACTAACTTAAACTGTAAACATTATTGCCCACGAGTGCCAAACAAACAAAAATACCTCAAAAACTATCAGTTGTATTGGTCTGAAGAGTTTGCTAACTAATATGTGCACAGATAAAAGCTGTGTCATTAAAAGATTAAAAAATGATAATGGCATCTTTCCATAATACATTTTAATGCCGATATAGGCAGATAGTATCAGACATCTCTATTTATTGATAAAGTAAAAGTGAGAGACAATATCTCTCAGATAAAAAAACAGTAAAGTAAGTTAAGAGACAAGAGGACGTAAGTAAGAGGGCGTGACTAGAGAAAAAGAGGCGGAGCAACATGAAAAGAGATAAGGCAGAAAGAGAGGGGCTGTGGTCCTTAAACGCCTCGTCCCCAGTGAAACACAGGCTGTGACGGAGTCAGCGTGGCTGGCCTGTGACATACACACACATTCGAGGTGAAGCATCGGGGAGAAGAATGCGCCGGCCCGTGGCCATGAGGCATGCCCTCCTGACATCTCTTTGAACTCAACCGATCTGTTTTGACAGATGTGTGAAGTATTCCATAAGTGGTAAAGGCTGTTGAATGAACCCAAGGCATCCAGCAGCAGTCTCTCTGACGGTTCAAGAGGACCCGGAGCTGCCTGACACATCTCCTGCCAAAGTGTCAGACTCGCATATCATCGGCTCATCTGCAGACAGATGGAGGGAGGACAGAAGGGACAGTGCGTTGATGCGTCCACGTAGACGGCGGCGGTCGACTGATCTGTTGTGGTTCACTTAGAGTTTAAAGCACAGGAGCAGGCACATGGCATCATAGCCTGTCACTCAGCATACTTACCTTCCTTACTTTAGAGGGCCTCACTGCAGAGGGCCATAAAGGCAGACAGATGTACTGTACTCATACTCACTCTGGAGCTCCTCATGTGTTGATGCAGTTTCAGTGTAACTATGTCCCCTGGCACCATATACTGCATTTCACGGTCTTAGTTCCCGGTAGCTTGAACATTACAGTCACAGATCTGCTCATAAAATATCTTACACCATCTTATACAAATGGTAGAGCATCATCTTAACTGTGAAGTGGGAGAAGGGCAGGCTCCTATGTTGTACTGTTTATGATTCCAACTTCTAACATATTTATAAAAGACTTTCCACTTAAGAACAATGCTGAAAAAGCTTTAAAATAACTCAGGACTTGTTTGGGACTACGAGTTTCTACTTCTTATTCTTCTGAATAAACAGTATTTCGTTTTGCCGTCAGTCTTTCAAAATAAGCTTTGTGCTGCCGCCATTTGGCTCCAATACTGAAGAACCACAAGGAGAGAACAATCAAAATAAAGAGGCAGATGTTAGCTCTTCTTCTCGTCCACTCTGTCACTGACCCCTTCTATTGCCATTTCTGTCTGGGCCTAAAAATAGTATAGGGCCAGCAGCACTTCAGTTCACGCCTTGCTAAAAGGAATGCGGGGAAGCAGCAGATACTCCGTCGCCATCACACTTAGTGATGACGAGAGGGTTGAGATGTTAGGGTTGTTTTAAGCCGAAAGAAACGTCTTATGAAAATATGTAGACTGAAACTGCAGCATCAGATTATTAGAGTGTGACCTGCAGCTCTTGGCTCTGTGGATGGTGAAAGTCTGCTGCCCAGTTGGTTCACACTCAAATAACAGCTATTGGATGGATTTTTTACCCCGGGACCACCGCAAAAGTGAACTTTGTTAAACTTATTCAGTGAAATGTCTCAACTTTCATTGGAGGTAATGCTCTGGAACGTATATGTACACCCCCTCCCTCCCCCGGGTGGATGTATTTTGGTAATGGTATTTTTCTTATATTGCCATATTCAGGTCAGATATGTTATTTGTTCAGTTGATTTCCTGAGTTCCTGTTAACAGTGATGTTCCCAAAAACATGCTAAACTAAGCTGATGTTGTGGAAAACATTATGCCTGATAATACCAGCGTGTCTGCTGCATAGTCCCAGCTCATGTCTCTCATGTGTTATCTAAACAGTGATAGCTCTGCAGATATCCCCTAAAAATCAGTCCACAGCCACCGTGCCTAGTTTGACTTTAGTAATAACTGCATGCAAACTAGGTTATCAAGAGCGTTTTACTGGGACTCCCATTCAGGTCCAACACATGAGAGACGCATGCTGGGGCTTGTTACGCTCTGCAGGGTCATTGTGATCATGTTAGGGTGCTAATATTATATTATGTTAGGTGCAGCCTCACAAGCTGCTAGTACGACATCATTATGGAACACATTATCAGGGTACTGCACGTTTCCCACAATGCACTGCTACATAGTGAATAATACAATAGTGACAGCATACCAAAATGCAGCAGTGTCGCCAGGCAATTAGACTGCAACAGGACTTTGATCAAACCTTGGAAAGTTTCCAAATTCACTTCATCTGTGTGGTTTTCTGCTTTCTGCTAATTAGGCCAGTAAATAAATCTCATTATATATGGGAATGCAAATGTGGGAAAAGGGACCCTTTCCAGTCACAGCCATTGTAATCTAATTACCGTAGTTCCCAGCATGCATAGCACTTTAGAAAGCTGCAGTTTTAGAACAAACGGAGGAACACGACAACACAGTTAACCACTGAACTCGTGTTTATGGTTTGGAGTAGCTAATAAAATATTGGGGAACTGCAATTTAAGGGCTTTGAGGAGACTTTATATATCAAACGCACGCCTCCATAAATGGCTAAAATGTAAGGGAGCCACAAAAAACCAACCCTGCAGATCTCAGCACTGACACATCAGAGTAATAACGGTGGAGCAAATGGAAGTAACATGGACTTTCTCTGTGTATCTTTGTGACCGCCAGGCTAAACAATCAGAGAGGAGTTTACACAGTCATGCTGGTCTTTGAGGTTGGAACCGCTCCAAAGGGAAAAAAGTGTGTGCGTGTGTGTGTGCAGGGTGATACCTTTACAGGGACATTGGAGAAGTGCTTGACCTCTGGGTCACAGCTCAAACAATAAGGCACGCCCCTTTGCATCCACTCATTCAGGTTGCTGTCAAAGACTTCCCTTGAAGCTAAATGAAAGGTCCTTCAACAATAGGTGCCACCAAGTGATTTCTTTGTCTAAGTATTAAACCTCATCCTCCTTTTTCTTTCTTTCATTCCTTCTCCCCCCCACTGAACTCTCTATGTCACTGAATACCTCTTTGTAGGCCTCAAGCCGCCGTGCTTTTGACCAAAATTAAGCCAGTTTGTGTGGGACGTGATGTCAAACTGCGACTTCCTGCTCGGCTATGAGGTGTCTGTCTGCAGTTTTATAAGGAGGGGACATTTATTGGGGAGTAAAAAGGCGCAGAGACAGGTGCAGGAGTTGCACTCACTCTCAGTTATGGCTCTATAAGTACAAATGAGATGTCTACGAGGAACCTTTCACTGCTCTGCTCCTGGGTTGAATATGTCCATCTGTAACAGAGGAGAGCAAATAAATGTGGAGTGCTATGTCTAGACTGGTGTCCTTTTCTTGTTTGTAACTCTTGTTTGCTGAGTAGAGACAGACTTTTCAGCTCCCTCATGGTCCCTTTAAAGCTGCTTTCATGGAGGAACACCTGAAGCTGCCTTAATCAATAGATTTAACGAACCAACAAATCAACTGGTTATTCATTATTAGGCTGCTACATATTGTTTCCATTACGTCCTTAGCTTTAAATCCAGCCTTACACTGAGCTGGATTTAAAGCTACTTTGGTGTTTTGAATGCTATAAGGACCAAGAATTTTTGTTTTCCAACAATTAACTTAGGGATTGGTTTGTAGTACAAGCTCAAAAATACACACAAACAAACACGTTTTAACAACTACACACATTCATGTGAATAAAGAATGCTGCAGCAAACATGGCTGTTGGGAAATTAGGTCCTTCCGATGTTTTACACGGTAGGAAATAAAACATAAATACAAATACAAGCTATATGTGTTAAAACACTGACTGAATAACTTTATAATGTTGCAGGTTTATTACTTTACCATCTTATTCTGTTATATTTAGTATTTAAATATACGTCACTTGTGTGGCCACTCTACTAGATGGAGGTTTTAAGGCTATTAAGTTCTATACAAACGTTTCAGATTTCTTTACAACATTTTTATCTGCTGCCATCTGACAAACACTGTGAATACATATTGTAGTCATAAACACTCACAAGTGTTTACCACTGTGTTGCTGATATTGTGAGGAAAATTGCCCAAAGATAAGCTGCTGTGTTTTTCTCACTATTCACGAAACATCATGTTGTTTGGTTCTGATTATTCAGCGGAACTTCACCCCGTTCTGAATGTGTGCACAGTTTATTGTACTCCAACTTTAATGTCGGTTGTTTAGGTGCGTGCGATGTGGCCAAGTAAAGTAAATGATTCAAATCACTGTTTAAAATGAAAGACGTTTTAGGGTGTGGTGTGTGATAAAGGTTTGGTTGGATTTACCCAGAATAAAACAAAGTTTGTTAAATATGGACCTAAAGTCAGTGTTAATAATTAATACTTATTTGATCCCCTTGGCAAAATTCTTTGTGGACAGGCTCACTAGCGCACCCTCGGGTATGAAGATGAGTGCTCTACCTACTGTGCTATCATGCCGCATGTCCTTAGCACTACTCCTACGCTACTCTGCTCCACCCAGACCTAACTCTACCCGCTCTGCTGCGCTCAGCACTGCACATTTCCATAGTAAGATACCTTTTATTTCTCCAAAATCAACATGAAAAAAAATATGCACTGCAGCTTTAAGTTTACAGAACTGTTGTTGTCACGGTTACATACTGTAAAATTTATTTTAAAAAACAATCAGTGGGAAATGGGAAACAGCAGGCTCCCATAAGAGAGTACATTCGTTTGTCAACTCATCTATTCACCTACTCAGATGGACAAGGAGCTCTGGTGCTGTGTCTCATAACAATAAAACATACAACAATAAGCTGCACAAACACCCTACTGAGTCAATGTCCTTTAAGTGAATGTGTCGTAAAATGAAAAAAAATAAGCGGGTCCTAGTGCCTGTGTGGGTCACCAGTAAAAGCACAACTGTGTGTGTGTGTGTGTGTGTGTAAAATGATGCACAGAAATATAATACTTATAATAAACTATAAAATGGAAAGTTTGGTTAGGAGACTGGCATCGGAGTGATTTCACTGTGGCTATTTGGATTAATGAGAGTGGATTGTTTGGAATGCCTAACTCCATGCCTCTCACTGAGAGAGAGACAGAGAGAGAGAAAGAGAGAGAGAGAGAGAGGCCAAGGGCTTAGGAGCTAAAGTGTTATTTTGAAGGTGTCGCCAAGAAACCATGCGTGCAGGATCATGTGCCGGGACATACAGTACATAAACAAGGTCACTGTACACTTTTTCATGAAGGGCATACGCCCAGGCATTTATGTATTTCCCTGGAGTCAGAAACCCATAATGAAAAAATGGAAAATGTACTGACAGGGAGGCAGGCAGTGTGTTGGAAACGTGGGTGTTTGGATGCTGCAGACACACACACACACACACAGGCAGAGAGTTCTGTGTATGTTTATGCATCCATGTGTGTGTGTATGTATCTATCCATCCATCTGTGTGTGCTCAGCATTAAAAAAGGCTATTTATATAAGATACAGAGTCTGTTCTCTATCAGACTAGATAGGATGCGAACATTCCTAACTTGATGCTTTATCTGCTGTCTGTGACCCCGAGCCCGGATAATAGATCGACAGAGCTATTCCACTGAATCACAGTGACACAAAAACAACACTGCAGAACCACAGGGCGAAGAGAAGGGGCTGTTTTGATTTATCGCTGCTGTCTGATTTCACATGTTCCCGTAACCCTTTGAATTAGTTCATCTACTGACGGAGATGTTAGATGCTATGTTTCCCTAAAAACGTTGAGTCTAACATACACAGCGTAACAAAACCGCAGAACAGGCCAGCTCAGCAAACCTTCACACAGCATAATGTAATAAAGATGACTTTAAAGCGCCGCAATACCCTGGAACTCTGTGAACTGTGAGAGGAGAGGCAGCTGTGCGTGGAAGCAGTGACGACAGCTGATTTTCAGACGTATGGTGGTGCAGGAGCCAAGGTCTGATAGAAACATTATGTCTCAGATAATGAACGTCAGACCAGCAAAGTAAAATGAAGAATGATTCAATGCATGGATTGAGGAGGCCATGTTGGCCACAGATTGTTGGGAATGCACAGTTTGAATGCATCACACAGGATGACTTCAGCTGAATGACATTTGCTAACACTCAGTCTGACGTTGACCCCAGGATGAGTCTAGATCAGGGGTAGGCAGCCCGGTTCTACAGAGCTGGACCCAGTGTGTTCAGCCAATGAGAAGCTGTACGTGCAGGGCTGCGGCTCTCTAGGACCCCTCCTCTGGACAGCAGTGGTTGGCTTACAAAGAATTTGGAAGAACCCAAAGGGTTGACAGAAAAAATGCTCTGTTAACTGATTGAATCAGAGGTGGAGAGAGGGAGGGATTGTCTTCCTGAACTTTCTCTGTAGCTTCACGGTAAACACTTTTATAAGGAATAATCTAATTTACAATTCTTTAATATGTGTTTCTTCTGTTCCTGGAGAAAGTCTGACAGCTCATTAGTCATTTATGCTTTCCCACGTACAGTAGCAACAGGAACAACGGGTCACAAGAGGCTAGCGAGGATCGAAACACGGCCAAACGTTTTGTGTCAGTCAGACAAGCTCTGGAATGAAGTGGGCGTAGTATGGGCTCTGGGAGAATGAGGGAGAGTCATAGTCAGACCGAAGGAGGAGAAGAGTAGGAGGTCAAGAGAGAGAGGCAGGCAGGTGGGGAGGGATAGATTGAAAAAGGCTGTGTCAGACAGTAGGGGACAAGGACAGCCAAAAGACTGCGAGATGAAGCACAGACACGTGGAGCAAAAGCAGTGAAAAGGGACAGAGGGACAGACACGAAGACTGAGAGCTGCTGATTGAAGGAACTCCTTGTACACACCAGCTATTATCTGTAAACCCTTCATAGTTGAGCCAAGATCAATGTGAGAGTGACACTAATTGACCATAATCACCGTGGAGAAGTAGCAGTGGATGGAGGTTCTGAGTAATATGAAAATGATGATAGAAAGTGACTGAAGGACATCTGTGTCTTACATCTATGTGCAGTTGTTATCACACGGCATATCTGAGGGCCAAGGGAGGTCACGGGGGATGAAGACAAAGTGAGCGTGTCTGTGTGTGTGTGTTACTTGTAATTCTGTCCCTTTGCGTTTCAGGACACATTTGTTTTCTACAGCAGTTTTCCACAGCCTTTACTTCAAAGAACACTCACAGAGGATTTGGGTTGAGAAGTTAAAACGTAAGGATCTGAGTTAAGAATAGGATTAAGTAAAAAAAGAATTCTATTCGATTTAACCTCAAAGCTGGTATAATCTTTTTTTAATTAACAATTAATAAATGGGCGTTTGTGCTAAGCTAGGCTAAACTGCACTTCCTGCTACTGCTGCGTTACCTGCAAACCCTTCACATTAGTGTAGCCAGGAAAGCTGATTTTAAAAATAAAAGTAGAGTATCATAGTGTTGTATTGTGTGCATGATTTGGCATCTCTTCCACAGTCCCTATTTACTGCGGGGAACAGTTACAATGACTAACTCCCTTTCAACGTGCAGTGGATATGAGCATGTGAGTATTATTTAAAGACTTCAAAAGTATCAATCTATCCTGTCTTTACCGCGCCAACATCAATATCAGTGTCACACACAAAAAAGAAAACAAGCCTACTTTTCTAAATTGCTGAACCAGTCCTTTGTGGTTGTATGATTCATTTCTTATTCCCGCCAAAATCTATTCAACCAATGAGTGAACGAAACTGTTCTCATGTGGCTTGTAGAGACCCATCACCTCTACAGTAAAGGCTTTGAGACAAGATCCATTCATGGCCAGATTTAATTGGAGATTTGATTGCAGCTGGCAAAACCTCTTTCTGTGTTCAGATTGTAAAACTTACCCTTTGTTTGTGGAATGAATGTAACCAGTTTTTTCATACGGACGTTCAGTATAAACACAGCAAGGGTGTGTGTGTGTGTGTGTCACTGTGGATTTGGGAAGGCATACAATGGAAGCCATTGTTGAAATCATGCGGTTATCCTGAACTGATCTGACATTTGCACCAGCGGACAAGTTCTCCTGATAGCTGTGTACAATAATAACCCGTTTGGGGTTTAAGATATTGATCTCGGTGGAGCCTCCTAAGCAACACGGGAACAGATTTCTGATTATTGTTTTTTTCCAAATCTTTCTTCTTTATTTGACTTGGAAACAAGGGGAAGCAGCACAGTGCACTCTGAGTGGGAGCATGTGTAGGTGGGTTTCTGTATTTGCAGGGTGACTCGACGTGTGGTAAAAACTGACGTTCATTGCACATTGTTATTCATGTGTTTTTTTCCTCTTCTCTGCTCGTATGTGTCATTTTACAGGAACTGGTGTGCGTACGTGGTCACGCGCACAGTTAGCTGCGTAATGGAGGATGGGTTGGAGACGTACATCAAACCAGACTACCAGCGCTGTACCTGGGGCCAGTGTCCCAGAGTGGCGTGAGTATCCCTCTTTTTTTAGCATCTCATTTATCCTTTGGTCTGCTGTCTGTGCTGCTGCAATTCAATCTGTATTCACTCTTACTCCTCTGACTTCCTGTCCTTAGCTTCACGGAAATTCTTATTCCCTATCCATTCATCTCCTCTTCCTCTTTCCTGTCTGTGGATACAGATTTCACTCAGGTCTTTTCAGTCTCTCAGGAGAGCTTCAGTTGCTTGTGTGGTTGTAGCTGGACTGTTGCAAAGCCAGAGCATCACTGTAGACGTAATTACAGCTCAGTGTTACAGCTCAGGCTGGTTAATCCCTGTGATGGGGTAGTTGTCTTATAACACACACTACAGGTTTACCGCAGTGGCGTTATGCAGTGTTATGAATATTGGAGCAAATTTAAAATACATGCGTTTGACAAAATTAGCTTTCCAAATGTGGCTCTTCTGATTCCAAATCAACATTAGTCAAGTTCTCCGGATGTTTATCCTTGTTTAAAGTTTTCACCGTGTTGCATGACCCTGGCCCGGCTCCTTGATCCCCATATCTGCCAGAGCCCTCGTCCTAAACCTGGACTATGCTAAGAATGAGGCTGACGTGTGTTCCAGGCACCACAGTCTAGTCTCCTTCCCTGTAAAAACATTCTTATTCTGTCTCTGCTTCTGCTTTTATGACTCTGCTTCTTTTCTTTAACTCTACTCCACTCCACCTCCCTGTATCTCTTTAAGAACTGTTTCTGTTTTTCCTCTGAGGTTATGTAGGATCCCCTTTTCACACGCTCTCAGAGGTGGGAGCTGGAAGATGAAATCTTTTCTATGGCACAGAAACAGCTTTGTGAAACTCACAGCGGTGTTGGTGGGTTGGCACAGAGACAAGATTAAAGAAGCACTCCCACAGTCAGGGCCTGTTCATGTGCCCGTGGCCCTGCCATGAGTCTTTATTGAGACTTCCGGCCAACTCTGGGTTATTTATTACATTGTTACTGTAACAGTGAGTCTCTTTAGGACAGACTAAATGCAGTTAATATTTGGAAAATGGGACAGGAAAAACCTTAAGTTTACAAATCACTTCATCTGTCATTAGCAGATGATTTGTACTTATTTCTTGGCATCTTGTGACTCAATGCACATTAATATCAGCAGACTAAAATAGACTGTGCTAGATAATAATACTGCAGACAAACAGATGTTCCGTTGGCAGATTTGCACACACGCATATGTATTTAATGAAACTAACTGCAGTCTTTCGCAACTATATAATGGCACAGGCTGACAGATCTGCTTCAGTCAATCCAGAACGCAAACAAATCCTGATGTCGTCTCTCAACTTTCTGCTTCAACCTCAGCTACAGGACGTACAGGAGGCCAAGGTACAAGATAGCCTACAAGATGGTGACAGAAATGGAGTGGAAGTGCTGCCATGGTTACTCAGGGGAGGACTGCCATGAGGGGCCACAGACGACCACCAACACTCAGGTCAATGGGCGACCTCAAGTAACACAGACAGGTGGCGGGCAGAGAGAAGGTAGGCAAACACTGGACATCATTAGATGTGCTTTATTAATTTGGTGAAATATCAGGGATAAATGAAAGGAGCGAGTAGGCAGCTTTTAACAGATCAATGTAGCAGAAGTGACTAGAAATGTTCAAATCAATATGTTGATCATTTTCTTTCTTTTGTCTATGTATATATTCATATAATATTTCACACTTGAACTTGACACTTCACAATTAAATTACACATTTAATTTTTCATAATGTCAATGTGTCTAGGTGACGCTGAGAAGATCAGACAGCTGGAGGACACAATCCGTGGTCTGACCAGAGACCTCCACAACATGCAGAGCACTATTCACGGCATTAGCCAGAGGCTGTATGTAAATACTAATTATAATATATCATGTACAATATTTGAATTAATTGCGTATACAATCCTGGTAATCCTGTTTATTAATGTATAGGCAACAGATCCGCTAACGGGGACAGGATGTTTATTTGTAACACTAACTGTTAGTACCAATGCAGAAGCAAACGCCACACTCCTGAGAACATAACAGTCCTTCTCAGCACAAATCTCAACTTTACCTGTTCATAGGCCTGGTTTGAACGGGGCTAATGTCCCTGCTGATTCAGCTCAGCCACACATGAAGGAAACCATCAACAGCATCCAGAACAAGCTGGACCATCTGTACAACAGGACACAGGTAAACCGTTTAAACAGTGCTATAAAAGCAATGATCAGAAACACACCAGCAGTGGACAAGAATTTCTACAAAGCAATGTGAAAGGCTCATGTCCAGTTATTGCCAACTCTTGTTTCCAGTTGTTGCAACCAAGAGTGACGCATCCAATTATTAGGTTTAGGTGCAATTAGTTTTTCACATAGAATAAGAAATTAGATCATCATTTGCATTTAGTATTTACTCAGGTTGTCTTTGTGTAATATTAAAATAAGTTTGATGATTGAAGTCTCAGCGCTAAATAAGTCTGTGCAAATGTACAAACAGGCCATTTATGTGAGCATGTGGTCGTTTAGGTGCACGATCAGACCCTGCTCAACATCAACAATCACCTGGTCAACGGTGGGAGTAATGAACTGGACGGAGGACCCGGGGAGAACCAGCTGAACATTCTGAAGGAGAAGATACTGACGGAGCTTGAGAGAAGAGTGACTCTGTCCTGCTCTGCCTGCCAGGTGAACCTCAATGAGTAAAAGTTTAATTAACATGGCAAAATAATTCACGTTTATGACACCCATTCTTCAATTACAACAGAACCTCAAGTATGAGCAGAATTTCTGTTTGTTTAGCTGTAAAGTTTAATGCATCTGCTTTGTTGCCTGTGGAGATCTGTGAGTGATTTCTGCTGCCTAAAGCAGTAAAAAATAATGACCACATGCAGGCAGCAATGTAAGAAAACAGCCCTCCACTGCACAAACAAATAATTATACTGCTAAAAACAAAGCAGAGTCAATCATCAAGCAGAAAAATGTGCAAATGAATCAACCTCAGTTTTCCACTTTTAACATTAAACAAATATCTGCGTAAGTTGAGTCTTGGTTTGACTTATGAGGTGTAGTCTCGGGCCCCTGGGCACAGATACATAAAAGATAAATTGGCCCCTATTCTACATCTACATCCTGCACACCCACACAACCTGTTGCTCACTGCTGTTTTGCATTATTTTATTGATGCAAATAAGTAAAACAACTTCACCTGAAAGTCAGTATGTTGTAGAGAGATAAAGTATATATCCCCTATAAAACAGCAAATTATAGGGGAGTATTGAATAGAAATTGTTACAGGTTCTGTTCTACACTTTAAAGTCTGTTTACTACTGTTTTAAATTCAATCTCTCTGTAATAGCCCTACATTTGACTGTAAATGTACTGAAACAGTAGCTTGTAGTAGAAATGTATTAAAATAATATGGATTTAGGACAATCCTTCATTTGACTGTGCTAAAAACAGGAGCTTGTTGTAAGTTTTATTGTCCAATGAAAATGATAGTGAACAGAGAGAAAACAATGCAACAACATAAACAACATAATGTTCTTTGCTAGCTTGATGCAAGCTTATGAAATGTTGTAATCCCTTTTCCTACAGACAGGTGTGGAGGACCTGAGGCGCCAGCAGCAGGAGGACAGGGAAAGGATCAGAGCCCTGGAGAAGCTGATCAGCACTATGGACCAGCACTTGAGGCAGAGCCGGGAAAACTGGGAGCACTCCCAGGCCTGCTGCAGGACGATCAGTAAGCTGGAAGAGAGAGTGTCTGATGTGGAGCTCCAAGTCACTTCCACTGGCGACAAGTGTGATGCCATTAAAGGACAGCTGGATAAGGAACTTACTGGACCAGGAGGGAAAGGAAAAGTGACAGAGGATAGGTTAAATGCCCGACTGAGAGAATTAGAGAAGAGGTTGAACAATACAATGAGGAAAACAGACCAGAGGTGTACTAATACTGGGAACAATGTTAAGGAGACCATACAGAGAGATCACACACAGCTGCGCAACATGGTCCTAAATCAGCTGGATGACCACAGTTTCAAGATTGGAAAAATAGAACTTGAGGTGGCTGTTCTTGGAGACACAGTGAGGGACCACAGTCGGCGTCTGAGTCAACAAGAGAACATTACTACCTTCCTGGGCAACCGGCTGACGTCGATTGCCAACATGTGCAATGAGACGTGCGGGCCTCATGGCAAGTCGGATGACACTGTGAAGACCTTACAGTGGAGAGTCGTAGCCAATGAAGAGGAGATGCAAACATTTAACACCAAGCTGAACAAAATATCTGTGTCAGGCGACTCTCTGAGCAACAAAGTCATCAAGTTAGAGGAAGACGTCAAGAAGATAATTGCTGTGACGGAGAAGAACGGCGAGCACTTCAATCAGATTGTCACCGAAGTCGAAACAATGGGCCGTACTTTGGAGGACTGTTCTGTTTGCAGTAGCGTAGAGGAGGACCTGCGCTTGTTCACCAACTCCACCATGACAGACCTCAGCAGGTGCCAGGTGGACCTGACGGATCTGCGGAGAAAAGTCGACTCAGGCGAATCTGTCTGCTCTCAAGTGTGCTCCAACCTTCAAGAGGAAGTAGGACGGCTCAGAGAGGAGGTGGAGGAATGTACAGGACAGTGTAAAACCAACATAAATGATCTGAAGGATCGTCTGGACGGCCATAGTATCCACAGTGGAAGGTTAGGAGGCGATCTGAAGTCCATCCAGGGGGAGCTGGCTGGGGTCATGTTCACATTTAACTCCATTAATGCCACACTGAAGGGCCTAGGAAAGACCGTACAGACACATGGGAATACGCTGATTGATCTTACCAACACCAAGGACGACATCATTTCTGAGGTGATATGCTATAACAATAAAGATAACGTTAGTGCAGTATACTGGTGTTGCAAAGAAATGTTGTTCACTGCCAACGGTAATGGTAACATTTCACCACCCAAATGTCTATTTTAAACAAGTCCAGTTGCTACAGAAAACATTTTTGGGGGATAACCATGTCTTGGACAACTGAGCATGACATTCAGCTATGCTGGCATTGCTAAGACACTGTGAGCTCAGCAGGTGTGCATGTTGCAGAGCTGTGATAGGGGGTGACAGAGGATAGATTAAACTTTGTGAAATACGCATCATCTCAATAGCCAAAAACTGGATTTTCTCTCCTGTTTCTTATCTTGTATTAGTGAACTCTCCTTAGACTTATCTTGTGACCCCTTCCATGGTCCCAAGCCCCAGTCTGGGAACCACTGTAGTCTGTCAAACTAAAAAATTCCCCGGAATTACACAGAAAAGAACATAATGCTAATGACCGTAATTGTTCAGATGATTGATGTGTAGCATATTGCAAATATTGAAATATATATTTTCTGTACTGAGAAAACATGCCTTGTGGGTGTTTAAGCAACAGTGTTTTCATATAATATTATTGCAGTTATGAAAATATTTGAACAACAACCAAGTCTTATTGACAGACAGGGCTTAAAATTAGGCTTACATGCTTTTGTGTTCATAGGATACCATAGGAAAATAATTCCTAGATGGAAAAACAGGAAAATATATTTATCTTAGAGCTTTGTCAAAGAGGACCTATCTAAAACACACACATTAAAAAGTATTTAATATACAATATTTTCTTCAAGGTAAACAACTTGCAGAGGGACCTGACAGAGCATATTGATGACTCTGAGATCAGATTTGGCACCATGGGCAAAGATATCCAAATAATAAGGAGCAACCATGTAACAGAGATGGGAGAGTGCCGGCGGGGTAGCGATGGCCTGGACCGAAGACTCTCCAAGCTGGAGGGGGTGTGCGGTCGCTTCGACTCTTTTTCAGACAGCCTGGAGATGATCAAGGACGGCCTGAACCGACATGTTTCTGGACTGTGGAGCTGCGTTAATGGACTCAATGTCACGGTAACGTCTCAAGGAGAGCTTATCAGCAACATCCAGAATGTCCAGTTGGAAAACGTCCACACCAAGATACACAGGGTGAACTCTTCGGTGGTGGACTTGGCCAAGAAGTTCCACAGTTTCACAGAACAGGACTTCACGGGTAAGTCACTGACGTTGAAGGGCGTAGGATTTCACTTTGTGGACAAGAGATAGCACTTGAAGGGTAGGAAGGTCAGGAAGAAATAGACCAAAGAAGGAATCCAGCATTGGCTCACAAAGTCTCAGAGTTTCAGTAAACATTGTGAGTCTTGATGCCTGTTTTACAAGGAAGTCTCCTCAGACACCTCAGAGAAATACGTCTTTAAAGTAGGGGGTTTGTCTCAGCAAGCATTCCTTGCCTTTAGGCCCACCTGGTCAGCGTGGACTGCGTGGAGAGAGAGGCGAGCGCGGACTTCAGGGTCCAGTTGGATCCCAAGGGAGGGTGGGACCTCCAGGCAAAGAGGGTATGCGGGGCCCAGTAGGACCCCCAGGTAAAGACAATAAACCCTGTACTCCATCTGTACTGTGTTTAGTATAATAGCTCTGACTGATTTACAGTTTGTTTTTGATCTGTCTTTCTTCACTGTAGATCTATTTTAGACCAAAATAAACAGCAAGAATGATGTTGTTGGGTGATTAACCACTGTTTTTATCTTTCATCTTCCTTCCCAGGTCTCAGAGGTGAACAGGGTACGTGTTGGTCTCACTAAACAGCACATGAAAGCATTGCTCACTACCCTTTGATCCGTCCTTCATTCTAACTCCTACGCACTGTTTCTCCTCCACAATCAGGTCCCGCAGGGTCCGATGCCCACGTGCCACGCCTTTCTTTTTCAGCCGCACTGACTCGTCCGATGAGGGGCACGGGAACCATAGCGTTTAACGAGGTCTTTGTCAATGAAGACGATGTGTACAATCCCAAAACAGGTCAGTTTCTGTGCGGCTGGCATGTCAACATGTAGATGGACAAAAAAATAATACACACTAATAAGTGTGTTTGTAGCCATGGAGACAGGCTCAGTTTTATTTAGAAACATTCATCTTTCAATGAAAAATTGGGTTTTATTTGTCATGCTCACCACCTGTATTTTTCTTCACCCAGTGTTTCTTTTAGTCTAGATCTTCCACAGAAACAGAATTTTATTTTACTTTCAAGGACTTGCTGACAAAACAATAGTCTAAAAGCAAAAACATGGGTATTTACTTCCTGCCTCATGTCCTGCTTGGAAGCATGTTAATTTGTTTTACCCTAACCAATCAGCAGCAAGTGATGCATCTAGTCTGAAACTGTCCTTTTTATTTTCTCCTATCTTCAGGTTATTTCACAGCCCCAGTAAGAGGAAAGTACTTCTTCAGTGGCATTCTTACAGGCCACAAGAACATAAAGATTGAGGCTGTGTTGTCTAAGTCCAACACAGGCATGGCCAGAGTGGATTCAGCTGGGTATCAGCCTGAAGGCCTGGAGAAACCCATGGCAGAGGCCAAACACATTCCTGGAGCTCTGGCTGTTTTCAACATCATCTTGCCCTTGGAGGCAGGCGACACTGTCTGCATAGACCTTGTCACTGGAAAGCTGGCCTACTCCTCTGAACCTTTGACCATGTTTAGTGGGATGCTACTGTATGAAACCTCCTGACTAAATGTAGCTTCATGATGAGTATTACATTTGTCTACAGGACTCTTAAGAGAAGAGCCACTGACTGAACAGAGACTGAAATAACTGGACAGGATATATTCAGCAAGGATACTTTGCATTTACATTATGTGCTAAGAATGAAGGAAAATATCCTCCTCAGCCACATTTGTTTGGTGTTTCACAGAAAAGCTATTTGTGCAAAACCATTGTGTTTTCTTGTTATCTGCAACTGTCTTTTCCGAATAAGCCACTGCAGGGTTGTCTTATGTTTCCACATTTCATGCTGTGCTATAAACTTGAATTATTTGCTCTTAACACCACGATAGCCTTCAGGTGCCACTTGTAATATTTAATGGATGTTTTGTAATATGCTAAAGGATTATCTGTGTTTTTTTTGTGTTTTCCACCCAGAGCATATCAAACCCTCAGATACATTTGCTTTCTGTTTCGTATAGAGTTCTTTTTTCTTATTACTCAGTTTCAATTTGACCACAAGCTGAATTCCCAGAAACATTACACTGAATGCCAATTGTGTGTGTTGGGAAAAAAAGGGCAGAGTGATGTAGGCGGTCCAAACCACTATTGTTTGGAAGGAAATGCGCAAATAAAGTCACTCACAGTCCACAATCCGCAGGATTTTAGGAGTTATACAACGGTAAAACATAAGACCATTTTAGGTCATTAGCTGTGCCATGAAGGGTAGAGAAGGTGGATGGCCAGAGGGAAGAATGGAAATTTTTTTCTCTGTCCTAATAAGGGCCATCATTTGGTGGATGTTCAAGTCGTAACTTATAAAGCTTTGACTATCTGTCTCTCATCGGTGGAATTTTTATGTAAGGCTAACAACAACAAATAAGGAAGATACACATAGACTTGTCTCCATGCTACAAATCCCATCTCATCTATGCACACACATCCTGCCTTTAGAAGTCAAATTAAAATGTCTTCAGAAGAAAAGATGTGCCTAAAGTTTGTAGATTTTCTTCTTTCTTCTGTAGATTTTTAAAGGATCATCACACATTTCCTACAATAGAGACAGTAAAGCAGATTGGATGACATATTCTTATCCTATATATTCTCTTCATTCTTGCAATGAAACTAATACATGAATTAACATCATCATATCAGAGTGTTAACAATGCAAATTCACTATGGGAATATAATTTTCTATTTTTCTATGCATTGTATAACCATAAAGGAATGTACTGTAAATATTTGTCAGTGCCCTGATATTTTTCACAGTTACCACTCCATCTTGCCAAGTGCTTGCCTGTATATGTCTTGTATGTTTTTACCACATGTGTGCCTCAAATACAGTAACCCACTTTTTCACAGCTCTCTCACTTTTGTTGTCTGGGTTTATTCTTTCATTTAATGACTGCCAGTTTTTACAACACTGTATAGGTCGCTTAGACTTTACTTATTTCATCTGGCACTCTTTTGACTTTCATAAATACACACAGCTGTGGTGAATTTTGTTTCTCGCACTTGCTTTTAAACCTCTTATCTGTTTCTCCTTACCCCAGTAGGTTAATTTTAACTGATGATTTTTAGTCTGTCATTTCTTATTCTGAACTGCAGTGACACCTGGTGTTCAGTATTATTATCTTTATTCCAGCTGATGTCTCAGTTGATCATTAAGGACTTTCTTAGAGCAAAGCATTTTACTTGTCCCCCATTCTCTGCACGCTCATTACTTATCCATTGAAGGTACAGGTTTCTTTATACCTGTCATTCTACTGTCAGTCACACAAACAAAGTCATCCAAGAGACTATGCAAGTCCATGCATGCACTGGTGATCAAGGGGAAAGAATAGGTAATTCTAACTACATAGGCTACTTAAGGATGTAAGGACACATGACAAGATGGGACACAGATGTACAAAGTGATTATAATGGAACAAGCATGGAGCCCATGAAGACAGGCAATGTATTTGCGGAACCTCCAAAAAACGAGCAATCAAGTGCCGTTGGAATCCCGATTTTTTTTATTTCATTAAGTTTTTTTTGTAGGTTTAGTTTTGTTGGTTAGATATTTTATAATCAACTGTAAACTTGACTACAGACCACTACACTTAAACGTTTTTAGTACTTGTACTAAAGAGTAGTTCTGTTCCATGTTATTTTAACTCCCATATACTTCATAAGGACATTGAACTTTACGCTCACTACATTTAGTGAGTTACTACGCAGTTACCTTGATGCAGATTATATGCAAGAGTTTTTACCAAATTGTTTATAAATTACAAATGTATTTCTTTTCTATATTACATATACCAAACTGTACACAGGAGAAACTGGACTGAACTAGATTTGTATATTTATATTATCAAAGAATTACATAGTTTATAATACTTCCTAGTAGAGTACGTTTGTACTTTAAGTAGGCTAAATTTTATGTTGGTATTTACTAAGTACTTACTACTAAGTATACATATGCGTGCGTATGAATGTACTTAGTACTAACTTATACATTAAATAAAACATTTCATGGGTGACTTTATTTTTTAAATATGTGCACTTCATTGAGTATTGGGTTTGTGTATTTGTACAACCTCTTATAGCAATGTAGGCCCACGTTTTATACTCATTACTACATTTGCACTATTAACTTCTTATTACCGAGCTCATTAGCGGTACGTGAATGCAACATCAGTCACGACCAAAGCACAGCGCGTGCTTCCCGGGATTTTCACGCGTTCCGTTGCCATGGTGCTGATTTTGTTTCCTTCCCCACGGTTCATACAAAGTGTAAGGTTTAGCTAGAAAACGAAGTAAGTAACCCGCGGATAAAAAGTCGGAATAATTGGGAGTGTCCAGAAGAACTGAGTATGCGAACATAAAAGAGCAATAAGTTTTAAACTTGTGTAACACCGTAAGGAGCCAAACAAGGAAACCAAGGGTGGCTAGCTCACGTTCCCGGTGTGCAGGTAGATGTAAGTCTCTGAATTTAATCCTGGTGTATTTTTACAATGCTTTTAGGTCATTTTAATGTTTTACTGAAACGAGTACCATTCAGCAACGGACCAAAACAAACCAAAGTCTTAGAAAACTATTTTCACCTAATGACCTCACGGTGTAACATTAGTGTGAAGAAGTAACGTATTTATTTATTTAAGATATAGCTACCGCAGCAGCTGTTGAAATGATATGTCACTCAACTATACTGAAAGATAATTTAATTCAAGTAAAACTTGATTAATTTAGATTAAAAAGCATGAACAAATATATTTCTCATTCAAAGTTAATGGTAAAGGAGGTTATTCTGCAGAGACAGCAGATTAAGTGGCATAACTAACAACATCTGAGTGGAAATTTGACAATATAGACTTACTTTACCTGTGCAGTTAATGGATACAAAAATCAGTTTTTCTTGTTTCCTAGCTCCTGTACCACAATGAATGTAGGGGTAGCAAAAGGCCGCCTGCATGTCCTTCAGATCTACCGCCTGCTGCAGTGTGTCCATGAAGGGGATGAGGTGCACATAGAGAAGATGGTGAACCTTGGGGTGGAAAACCTCATCAATCTCACTGAGCCAAAGGATGGCACCGGGGTGCTTCATGTGGCAGTTTCAGTCAACAGTCAGGGTGATGATCCTGCTTGTTCAGTCAGTTACATATTATGTAGCAGAGTAGCAGATTGATACTTTGAGCCTTTAGGTTTTAGTTCAAGTTCAAATTACAATTCAGCTATGAGTTGTTGTTGTACTATTCACTTAAGCTGTGTTAGCAAAAGTTAGGTGGATGGCATGATAGCTTAGTGGGCAGGACAGTTGTTCTAATACAAGGGTGAAAAAGGTGAGCAGTTCAATTCCCAGTCTACTCAGACTACATTTCAAGGTGTTCCTGCCAACTGTTCTGACTGTACTCACAATCCAAATAATCTTAGATAAAGTAAATGGCATATAGTTTAGTTTATATATTATATATATATATATATTCTGCAGGCCAGAAATTCAATCTTTTCTCTACTCTTTCTGACTCCATTCAGACCTGGTCAGTTTCCTTCTCTCCAAGGGAGCAGACCCCAACATCCAGGACAAGAAGGGTCGCACCGCAGTCATGTTAGCTGCTGAGCTGGGAAATGATGCCATAGTGGCACTGCTGGCACAGAAGAATGCTAACCTGAAGCTCAAAGATGCTGAGGGTAAAGGTGAGCAGAAACTGTTTGCCTTAGATTGTGCAGAATATGGTTTCTGGAGAGATTCATTGTCTACTTGTCTTTGTCTCTTTCATGTCACTGTGAATTTACTTTTGGCTTTTGGACTGTTTGAAGTCATCAAATTAGACTGTAGCAATATCAATAACAAGTGCTGATATTTGCTTGACTTAATCTAATTTAAGATGTTATTGGTGCCATGTCACAGCTATCGGGCTAATGTATTTGTGTTTATTTCCCTTCAATACATTAATCTGTGATCCAACTGTTACCATGCCTGTAACTTTCAATTTGTCTGGCAGGTCTGAACAACACTGGACTGAAGAATGACTGCCTCATTTCTATTGTAGTTTCAATTATCTGTCAAGGAAATCATTTTCAGCCAAGTCAAACTCTTTCATAATACACAGGAATAGCCAATAATTGATGTAACTTCAATACAGGTAACAGAGCAGCTTTGCTTCAACCCATGTATTCTCATTTGAGCTTGAAGTGTTCATTTCTCAAATAGAGCTGTTGTCCATCTCAAGTTAGACCAGCAGGTTCATTCTGATAGCCTGGCCTTTTCTTCCAGCTCATGAAAATGCATGGTGTCTCTTTAGATATTGATGAAGAAGGAGTATTCTAGACAGCTTCAACCAGAGAGCCTATTAAAACTACTTGCAATAATTACCCTAATTCCTTTGTATCCCAGGAATCTATTTCTGCAAAGGGCTCTCTCTCACTCTCTCGCTCTCTCTCAAGTGATGAATGAGAAAGAGAGAGAGAGATCATGGAGAGAGAGAGAGAGCTCAAGTTAGGTAGAAAAGTATTGTGCATGGAAACGTCTGTGTATGTGGGTCAGGGCTCATGTGAATGTCTAATTACAGATCAACCTCTAATAGTGATCCTCTCCTGTGCAACATGCTGAGTAACCTGATATCATCCATGTCTCCCAAGAGACTGGTTCGGCCCAGTCCCACAGCCTAAACTTTCCCCAGTGGACTGTTAGCAGTCACATGTTATTGTATTATCTTTATTTTGCCTGAACAACGCAGACACCGTTTAGATTTAAATACTATATATGCCAGTAGTACTATTGGTGGTTTCAAAGTATTTGAAGTATCCTAACCACTCTGCTACCAGGAAGGTCCTGCCTTATATTTGATAATGACATGTGACATTTTTTCTGTTTGTCTCTTTAGGCGTGCTGTTCTATTGTATCTACCCCACAAAGCGCCACACCCTCTGTCTGCAGTTGGCACTGAAATACCAGGCAGACCCCAACAATGTGTCTACAGAGGGAACTCATGTTTTTCAGCTGATGTGTGAAAAAGCTCTGGAGTGTGCCCCAATGTGTCTCAGCATGCTCGATGCTGGAACAGACCCCAGCGCAACAAATCAGGTTAAAAATGATATAAAAAGTGATGAATTACAAGAACAGCAGTGTGATGCTTTTTGTTGAATCCTGACTGATTTTTCCTCTTCTCTCTTCTCATCTCCTTACCTCTCCTCTCCTCAGAAAACTGGCATCACAGCATTGATGGAGGCAGCCAAGGCAGGCTCTGTGCAGCTTGTGAGAGCCATTCTCAAGAAGGGGGGAAACCCCAACACCCTTGATTACCAACGCTTCACAGCCGTGCACTATGCCGCAATGGGGGGCTTTTTTGAGGTGAAACAATTTTTTTGGTCACTATTTTGATTATCTCATCTGATTACACAGATTCTCAGCCATGTAGTCCACATTTTACATTCACAAATTGTTCTCATTAAGCTTAAGAATTGCTTTTAAATTCAGCCTTCTAATACGCGTTTTTGTGGTATTTTGTGCCTCCCAGGTGATTCAGGCGCTATCTGCTTACTCAGCAGACATGGGCGTGATCAATCTCGAGGACTGCACACCCCTTCACTACGCTGCTGCCACTGGCAACGCTAACTGCTGCAAGTTCCTGGCACAGAGAGGTAGTGGGAAAGAGTCAAGCAATAATAGGCCTAAAATGCTTCTTTATATCAGTGAAGTGAATTTCTGCTTTTTCTTGGTGGGGTGGTCCTGTCTCTGTGTTTAGGTTGTAACCCCAAACACAAAAACCAAGAAGGTTTTCTACCACGTCAGATTGCCAAAGATGCTGGCCACAAAGCAGCAGCCAAAGAACTAAGAAAAGCTGAGAGGCAACATGGGAAAGGCAACAAATCCAGTGGCGTCAACCTCGTGTCAGATCTCTGGGCCCTGACGCTCCATGACTGGTCACACGAGTGTGAGACTGAAATACGACAAGCTTTTGGGAAGAGAACAGAGACAGTTACCACAGAGATGTTTATATCAATGTTAGATGCACTAAGAGCTCCAGTTGACCTAGACCATCTTCAAACCATCATCGCAGCTCATGACAAAGGCAAAGAAGGTTGTATCAACATTAATGATTTCATCAAAGGAGTCAAATATGTCAAGAAACCATTCCTCCTCTCTTCTTATGTATCTAAAAAGAAAAAGGGAGAAAAAGGTGGAAAAGGAGGTAAGAAGAAGGGTAAATATGTCCTCCCTCTTCCAATTTGCACTCTCCCACCTGACCGCATGCCCCGACGACCAGACGGAGGCCCCCCCCAATTCATGATTGAGATGTATTACAACCGTTCAGACATCCGTCGATTTGACCGCGATCACCCACCAGAGCATCCAATAATGAATGACTCAGGATGGTACATGGAGAAAGCAGAGAAGGTCTATGTCAGTGTCAACTACTGTGTGAAAAGTGGAGATCTGGAGTCTCTGGATCTGGCTTTTAGTCAGGGGGTTCCTGTGGATGTTCAAGATCAGTATTACAAGACCCCACTGATGGTGGCCTGCTCCAGTGGTAACTATGAGGTGGCTCAGTACCTCCTCAGCCAGGGGTGAGAAAACTCATCTTTTCTTTCTGGTCTTTAACACACAAATTTCTCACTTTTATCAATGCAGACCATGAAATAAAATAGGTATTTAAGGTTAGAAACCTTAATATTACAAACCTAATTTGACTAGGTGGCACACCTACTGGTGAAGAATACAAGCACTAGAATTCTCTAAAGAGAACTAGGAATATTTTACAGTGAAGACAAATACAAAAATTAGAAAATGTTTTGTAGACACATTTCTACAAACTATGTAAGCACGTTGTTATTTTATTGTTTGATAAAAGCAGGAACCATTTTGGAAACTCTATTGGTGTGTTCAGGGACCTGGACATTTAATATTTGAGATTGGTGAATAAAATGTGTTAAAGGTTAAAGAAATCAAGTGAAACGCTCCTACTAACGTTTGAATTTTGATTCTTTCGACACTCCACCATAATGACTCTTCCTGACAGGGCTGATGTGAATGCATGTGACCAGTTCTTCTGGACACCTCTACACCATGCTGCTCATGCTGGTCAGCTGGAACTTATCGAGCTACTGGTGGGGGCTGGAGCTGCCATAGATGCTCAGGCCGTGAGTGGAGGCACACCCCTCATGAGGGCCATTGAGAGCTCTCGACCCTCGTGTGTGAACTTTCTCATTAAGGCCGGTGCCAATGTTACTGCAGAGAACAAAAAAGGTTAATGAATATTATAATATGTTGGAATCATTTCCAGTTTACACTGTAAATATGGAAAAATAAACACATTTTTAGTGTTTACACATATGGATATTGAACTTTCATTTAATTTGTTTTATGTCTTTAACTAGTTAAAGTTGACGCTTATGCTCACTTCATCTTACTGCTAGTATTTTTTGAGTGAAAATATTTCATTTCCCTACAGGACAGAACTGCCTTGACATTGCCAAAGCTTTTGCAGACTCCAGGATAATAGACTTGGTTAAAGACAAAATGGATTCTCTTCCTAAACCAAAGGAGACAGCGAAGGGAAAGGGAGACAAGGCTCAACAGCCTAGATCTGCCAAAGACAAGGTATCCAAGTAACTTGATTAAAATCTTTATTGAAATCCTGCTACCTGTGTACACCCCTTACAGCAGTTCCATGGGAAACCCAATCCCTCGGGTTTCTCTTGGATCTGATGACTGTAAGGCACCACCTTGTAAGCTAATTAGTCTTAGACCACATTAGACCACACTAATGCTTGAATTTACATTTCCCATAACTTGTAAGGTCTCTGAAAGTAACAGGTTGTGTTATGGCACAAAAAGATGTCAATGATTTCTAAAAGGAGTGCAGGCATTTTCTCATTAATATAAGACAATGATAAGTCTGTTAAACGTAACTCAACTGTGACTAATGAGCAAGTCGTTCCTGTAAATAATGCATGGAACAAGTGTGTTTCACAAAAATCCAATCTGAAATAACAAACACTGACCGAACTCATAGTCACTGAAGGAAACGTTCACCCAATAGTTTAAAGAAACAAAAGAAACATATTGAGACATGGAACTTTATGTCAACCTTGTGTATTTTTCATACCACCTGTCAGTTTAGCTGTCTTCCATAAAAATAGACAACAGTGTTACGACTTTAGATACATGCATAGATAACAAAGCTGATCAGTCTTGCTCAAATAGCAGCCCTTGGATTTAGGGGTGAGTGTTTCTTCATGGCTAAAATAAGGACACAGCGTCAAGGTCTAGATCATATCCTTCAAGTGCAGAGACACAGAGACACAGGACCTTCACTTCCAGTCCACCATTCAATTATAATTCAATTCAATTAATCTTTATTTGTATAGTGCCAAATCATAACGAAAGTGCAAAAATTAGGCATTAGGCAACAGTGGAGAGGAAAAACTCACTTTAAGAGGAAGAAACCTCCAGCAGAACTCAGAAGGGTGGACAGCCATCTGCCTCGACCGGTTGGTGTTAGTGGACAGAGGAGAGAGAAAAGAACAGCAGGTAACAGAGATCATAACAGGTGAAGCAGTGGGCAAGTTGGTAGGACCAGCAGCCACAGGGTGAAACCACACAACTCCAAGGTCAAGGACACCTGCAGAAAGGTAGAGAGAGAAAGAGAGACAGAAGGACGAAGCACAACTAGGGGAGAGAGGAGACACAATGTTAACAACATGTAAGCCACCATGACGCCACCTACAGGCGACAGTCACAGCAGGAGCATGTTAAATATACAGATAGAGTCATCAGGATGTTCATCCACCATCCAAAGGCAAGGAAGGTAACCCTGTGTGTGTGTGTGTGTGTGTTTGTGTGTGTTTTAGGTGCTCTTTAGATTTAAATGTACAACCAATCTACTAGTTACTAATATTTAGCTTTCACAATAGTGGTTACTAGTCTTCCTGGGGCCCAAACCATCAGATACAGTATAATCTAATAACAACATACTACACAATAAATAAATGCACACTTCTGCCATAATGATAATATCTGTCTCTACTCTATGCGAATTATAAATTGAATCTTCAAAAATCTCTTGTGAGCTAAATATCTGTTTTATGACCTCAGTCTGTCCTTAGTTAAACTCATTTATAACAAAGGCCTGAAGTACTTCAAATCTGAAACGTGTTGGTGTCCCCTGCAGAAAGTTGTGGCAGACGTTGCAGGGCACTCAGAAACATTGAGCACATCAACAGAGAAGATTCCTCAGAAAGATTCAAAGAGCATCATACTGCAAAACACCAGAATTGCTACAGGGAAAACCAACGCTGTGGATATCAGCTTTGTGCCAAAATCAGTAGGTCTCACTGTCATTTCCTGCAGGTTGCCTCAATATAACACATAGTATTATTACCACTAATAACATATAATCGCAAATATGTGTCTCAGGTCTGGGGTAAACCAGCCACCACCAGCCAGCTGATGTCAAAGATAGAGAGACGGAAGCAGCTCCTATCCCTCGAGGTGGACTTTGATGACTTCATGACACCTTTCAGCCCGAATATCCAGAGGACTATGTTGGAGCTGGCAAAAACCACCAACTAGACGGAAGGAGGTTAGGCAGAAAGACCCAGTTGGAATTATAGTCTGCACCTCTAACAGTTATGGACACTTGCTTTATTTTTTAATTTTTCACTTTTCTTTTCTTTCAGTATCAACACATAGTGAGAAATTGTCAATAGGACAGTATGTGAAATTTCACAATGCCAAGTTATCCGGTATATAAACTGTTTCATGAATAATTAAAGGAATAATAAGAATATAAATACTCTTATGCATTAGGAGGCGAATGATTCAAGTCAGCACATATGACATAAAACTCATTAGTATACCTAATAGGCCCATTTAGATAGATGTTGTATGGTATTTGTTCATATATTAGTAAATGTAGGAAACTGTTTTGAATTTACAGGCTGTAACTGAATGAAAACCTGGGACTGGAGTGCAGGGAAAACTGTACTTTAAGTACACACTGCAGTTAGGAAGTAAGTTTTTAATCCTCCCCTGACGGCAGTGTCTTGAGCTGCAGTGTGAGACATGAGGAGTTTGGCAGAAGTGACAAGAGGGAGCAGATGAGGCGGAGGCAGGAGTCTGGAGGATCATTTAATGAGCAACTACTCTTTCTTTCTTTTTCTGGAACTTTTTTTCTTGTACACACATTCTCTACAGTTACACAACAGAAACTCATTTCTTCACATTGTACATACATAAAAAAATTCAATACAAAAATCTTACCATTCTAACACACTGCAGAAAACACAAAGAGGGATTTTTATCATAATACTGTAGCTCTGGTACCTTTTACTGCTCTGCATGCATTTACACGCAGAAGGCAGCATGTGGCACTGTCTGGCAGATTTAACAACACTCGGGTTTGGTTGTTTATTAAGCTGAGAGAACAGAAAACTTGGAGGTAGCTCCTGTGTTTCTAGCACAAAAAGACATCAAAATGGCATCTATGGATGATTCCTGTTCTTCTTTTAGCCACTGAGACTGATTTAAAGCCAGGAATCTGCATTTCACACCCAACATTCTGAATTTAATTCTGTTATACTCATACCTTGATGAGCTGAGTGGCTTCAGCCTGGTAGCTGACTCTGGAGCAGTATTTTGGTCATATTGTAGTTGTTCATGTGCATATCCAGAATGAAAACATCTTTTTCTGAGATAAATGTCACACTTATGCACTCTCCCATCATTACCACCACCATCACTAGATAAAATTAGATTATAGTGTTCTCAAGGTCCACGGGGACACAGTTATATAATCACATATATCAGCAGAGCAGGGGGGGGCACTGGCTTTGAGGTTCATAATACAGGGCCCAGTTTGTTGAAATATACATAGTCATAATACCATTGATGACAAGAATGCGAAAAGAGAAATGAGCAGTGGATGACAGCGATAAAGATTCAGAGGAGGAAAGAGGAATATCAGAGCAGAAGAGGCACATGCATAAGCAAAGCATATAAAGAGAGAGAAATGGAGACAGTGAGGAATCCACTAGAGCCATTCATAATAAAGCAAGAGAGAGGAGGGAAGGCGAAAGGACATAGGAGGAAAGGAGACTAGGTGGGGGTGGGAGGTGGAAAAGGAGCAGAAGGAGGGTGACTCAGCGGATGGAGAGGGAGCACGACGGAGGAATGAGAGGGGAAGCAGAGGAGTGGGCGGGAGGAAGGGCTTCTCTAGCACAATCAGTGGCACACAGGTTAGAGGGGAGTAAACAAGGCTGCTGGCTCTGATAGCTGGCCGTGACGCAGTGTGTCTGTCAGGGCGTGGGCTCGGGCATATATGGTCATGCAGTATGTGTGATTGTGTGTGTGCGTGGTCGGGTGGATTCCTGCTGCACAAGGATGTGTCAACTGAGACACGTGTACATGGTGACATGAATGCTTGTTTTTCTAGATGAAAAACAAGCATTCATGGTGTGTCATTTAAAGATGTACACTGTAACATTTAGTTACATTTTTCTGCAGGACTAGTGTGTTTGCATTATTCTTATCAATGTGTATGCATGTAGTCCTGTGGGATTTTGTGCGTCACCTTTCATGAAAGTGTTTATTGTCCCACCTTTCAAACATCATAGTGTCTCTCCTCTCCTCTTCTCTCCTCTCCTCTCTTTCCCTCCCCTCCCCTCCACCCCCCTTCCTCCCCCTCTGTTGAGTATCAGTCTGAGCTCAAATCAAGGTGTGTTGCTGCCAGCAGCACTGCAGTCTCCCAGCTCTGGTCCTGCACCGCTTACTCAGCACTCAGCACTCCAACCCTTCACTTCTCAAGACAACTCACTGGGACCTCACAAGCACACACACACACGTTTATTAAGTGTACAACATAGTATACTCATGGAATTGTTCTGTACCATTACTTACACTAAGTATGCATGCACACAGGCACATATGTGCTTACACATGCAAATAATCCAAGCAAGCATACACACTCATTTTCAAAACACATGCACACACAGATGCACTGTCAGAGGTCGGTTTCTGCCTGCAGCCTCCTGCAGCAGGCGTGAACAACATGCACTAATCATTATTTATATTTGTTAATCTGCCAGTTGGCTTTAATTGTTTGGTCAATAACGTGTCAGAATGGTGGAAAGGAAACAGACAGTGTTTTGTCTTTGTTTCTCCATCAGGACAAAACATACCGATATGAGTTTGCTTTGAAAGACGTCTAAGAGAAGCAGGAAATCTTTCCATCTGAATAGCCCCGAACATTTACAGTAGCCTAACAAAAGACAGAAAGGATCGATCACTTCCTGGTCACTGTATTATTTGCACCAGTACAGTCTAATTGAATCCATTATTCTAGCTCTACAGTTTATGCTCTAGTGGTGGTGTTCTACTGTATCACATTGGCATGTGTTTCTAATATACCTCCCTGTCATGTTCATGAAATAAACAAACACTATGATTTATTTTAATAATATTAAATATAGCTTATGTCCATATCTTAAAATTGCAGTTGACCAAATAAAGGTTTAAAGAAAATCAATTGTCTGTAATTTCATGCTGAGATGGATTCAGTGCTTGTGGTATGTTTCTCAAAGACACAATAAGTAAGTGTAGTAAGTAAGTACAGTGTCATAGCAGCTGCTATGGAAATGCTGTGTGTAGAGAAACAATGGCGACATTGTACAGATGCTGGTTTACCATCCATTATTGATGAGGGAGTCATGTTTCACACAAGCCTGACTCACTGTATGTAACACAACAGGATTGTGTTTCCTCTACACTATATGTACACTGTAAGCTGTTTTTGTTTGTTTGTGGATGGGTAGGTTCTGATTGGCCAAATGTATTTGTGTGTGTGTTGCAGTGATTCGTCATTCATTAGTGCAGACTTTTCAGCGCCATAGATCTCTTTAGCTTTCCAAAATGTAGATTCCAATTTGCTGCAGACCTGGGACTTTTATTATGAGAATATTGATTTGAATTTCATAGTGAGATCAATAACACTGGGTGGTAAACAGAGGACTGAGCTTTGGCTCAGATAAACAGACCAGTTCCTGGGAAAGAGACCAAATACAAATACATAAATTTTTCCCTTGATAGGTTACAGCTGCAACATTTTACTGATTTACTATTCTTCATCATAAAACAGCATATTCATTGGACGTTAATTGTAAAAGCCTAAAGTTTGTTTAAAATCTAAATAATATGAAAATACTATGAAAAAATGTACTGGACACTTTATAATACGGATTTTGTAGGAGATTCTTTTTTTAGCAGGAGTTTTTCTTAACCTCTACCTCTAATTGCAACAAAACATGTTTCCCCTGCCCCAAAAACTGCTCATTAGTGTTGCTGGCAGTGATCATAAAAACTGGAGGGGTGCCATTACACTAAAACCACAGTAGCTTCTGTCTTATTTTTTTGGCTTTGGGTGTAAAATACGTAAATTGCCTCAGTATGTTAGTAAA